>CAUYPK010071139.1:0-10787 GCA_963574355.1 Loris lydekkerianus | reverse complement strand
AGGTACTAATTCCTCTTTAAAGGTTTGGTAGAATTCTGACGTGAAACCATCTGGTCCTGGGCTTTTCTTTTTAGGGAGGTTTTGTATGGTTGAAGCTATTTCAGAACTTGATATGGGCCTGTTCAACATTTCCACTTGGTTCTGATTAAGTCTTGGAAGGCGACGTGCTTCCAAATATCGGTCAATTTCCTTCAGATTGTCATATTTCTGAGAATAAAGTTTCTTATAATATTCATTAAGAATTTTTTGGATTTCTGAGGAGTCTGTTGTTATTTCGTCTTTATCGTTTCTGATTGATGACATTAGAGATTTCACTCTTTTTTTATCTGATTAGGTTGGCCAATGGTTTATCTATTTTATTGATCTTTTCAAAAAACCATTTTTTTGATTTATTAATCTGTTGTATTATTCTTTTGTTTTCAATTTCATTTAATTCTGCTCTAATTTTTGTTATTTCCTTTCTTCTACTGGCTTTGGGGTTAGAATCTTCTTCCTTTTCCAGTTGCTTGAGATGTCCCATTAAGTTATTAACTTCCTCTTTTTCTGTTCTCTTGAGGAAGGCTTGCAGTGCTATAAATTTCCCTCTTAGAACTGCCTTTGCAGTGTCCCAGAGGTTCTGATAGATTGTGTCTTCATTGTTGTTTGGTTCCAAAAAATTGGCAATTTCCTTCTTAATCTCATCTCTGACCCAGCTATCATTGAGCATAAGGTTATTTAACTTCCATGTTTTTGTATGAGTATGCAGATTCCTGTTGTTACTCAGCTTGAGTCTTATTCCATGGTGATCTGAGAAGATGCATGGAATAATTTCTATTCCTTTAAATTTACTGAGTTTAGACTTGTGACCTAAAATGTGGTCGATTTTGGAGTAAGTTTTGTGGGCTGATGAGAAGTATGTGTATTCAGTTTTGTTGGGATGAAATGTTCTGTAGATGTCTCCTAGATCCAAATGTTGGATGGTTAGGTTTAAATCTAAAATTTATTTGCTCAGCTTCTTGTTGGAGGATTGGTCCAACACTGCCAAAGGAGTGTTGAAATCTCCGACTATTATGGAGCTGGAAGAAATCAAGTTGCTCATGTCTGTTAATGTTTCTTTTATAAATTGAGGTGCATTCTGGTTGGGTGCACAGATATTAATAATTGAAATCTCATCGTATTGAGTATTACCCTTAACAAATATGAAGTGACCATTCTTGACCTTTCTTACTTTTGTTGGTTTAAAGCCTATTGTATCTGCAAATAGAATTGCAACAATTGCTTTTTTCTAATTACCATTTACTTGAAATATGAATGACCATCCTTTCACCGTGAGTCTGTGTTTGTCTTTTAAGTTAAGATGTGACTCTTGTATGCAACAAATATCTGGTCTAAGTTTCTGTATCCAATCAGCCAATCTATGCCTCTTTAGAGGACAGTTTAAGCCATTCACGTTAATGGAGAATATTGATAAGTCTGGTGAAATTTGGGGTATCAAGTTTTTCAAATGTCCGGTGGACATTTTTAATCCTTTCGCCAGTGTGTAAGTTGGACTTTGATCAGATTTTTCTGAGTGAGTTTACTTTTGTGGTATAGGATTGGGTTGGTCATTATGGAGGATAGGTCTGAGAATATCCTGAAGAGCTGGTTTGGTTATGGCAAATTTCTTCAACCTATGAATGTCCTTAAAGTATTTAATTTCTCCATCATAAATAAAACTTAATTTAGCTGGATACAAGATCTGGGGTTGAAAGTTATTTTGCTTTAGGAGATTAAAAGTTGATAACCACCCTCTTCTGGCTTAAAAAGTTTCAGCAGAGAGATTTGCAGTCATTCTAATATTCCTTCCTTTGTATGTACTGGCTTTCTTTCTCCTGGTAGCTTTGAGAATTTTCTCCTTCATATTAACTTTAGTGAAGTTAATTATGACATGCCTGGGGGTTGTCTTATTGGGGTTGAGTCGTACTGGGGTTCTGAAGCTGTCTGCTATCTGAGTTTCAGAATCTCTAGGAATGTCTGGAAAATTCTCTTTCATAATTTTATGCAGAAGGGCCTCTGCCCTTGTACCTTTTGTTTGTGTTCTTGTGGTCAGGGTTGATGTGCGTTTTTCAAACTTCTCTTTTCGTGCAGCTCAAATCCACCAGGTTACTTGCTAAATTTTCATTCCTTAACTCTCCTTCTGGACGGGAGCCTCTGTGGAAAGCTGGCTTCAGTCTGCCATCTTGTCTCCCCCCTCCCTAAAATATATTTTGTATTTAACCACTTCTTTCTGCCTCTATTGCTACCATTGTCTCCTGATTGGACTTCCCGTCTTACCTATTCCTTATTTGTTCTCCACACGGTAGGTCGATCAGTAGAGATGCTTTCTTGCCCACTTCAACACTCTCATTTCTTCTGTTTTTTAATAAATAAATCTATGTATGATTTATCTCTTTCCTGTTTCTCCAAAACATATTTCAAACACTCTATCACACCCACTATAAATACTCAGGCCTTTTCCTTAGTTCCTCTAAAACTTCATTGTTCCTGCCTCAAGGTCTTTATAACTGATCTTTCCTTCTGCATGGAACAGACACTGTACCAAATCCAACCCAGCTACAGAAGACTTTTGATTCTAGTTTCAACTCACATTTACCTCCTTAGAAAAATCTTCCTGACCAATTATCTTGACCCATCTTTCATTAGTCCCCCTTCCTCTTTCCCCTTCTCTGGGGGCTTACAGAAGTTTCACTTTATCCACAGTGTTCTGAATATGCTTAAGTGTGGGTTTATATTTATCCATTAATTTATGTACTCAGTGAACACAAGGAAGAATGAGGGTAGGAGCAAGGTGTATTTGTACTCAGGATGGTGAAACTGAGGTAGTTTTCACTTCATTGTTTTGCCCCTCCAAAAAATCTCCCCAGTTATTTTCTATTGGGGCACCCTAATATAAATTGTATTATTTTATTTATACTTTTATTATTTACCTGTTTCTCTTACTGGGTTGTAAGTCCCATGAGAGGTGGAATCTTTTTTTTATGTTTTACCTTTTTTTTTAGTAAAGTTTTGATTAACAGAAATTTTTGAGGACAAATAAGTGTTTCTTGAGATTATGTGTGTATTCCTATTTTTTGATATTTTAGTTTTAGAAATTATTTGATCACTTCTGATTGTGGAAGATAAGTATTTAACTTTCTTCCTTTAAACCCGACAGACACAGCTCTTCTCATCACCAAACTTATCAGTGTAAATCAATCTTGATTAGATTAATATTTTATGTTTACATTATGACAATTATGCAAATGCTAGCTACAGATGCATTTTCTCTGGAATTAGTAATAATCTTCATTTCCTTTGCTTGTTTTTCTAGTAGTCTCTGTACTCACCACTAATTCAATTCCAAACCCTTTGTCAATTGTCCAACTCTTTTTCTAAATGATGGACCTCTCAAGTCATTCTATCAATTTCATTTTGGAGAATACGTCTCCTATAGCCTTTTTTTGCCTCCAGTCTTGTGTCATTGTCTTCCAGGCCTGGTGCACAGCTGTCATCCTGAGACTCTTTTCACTCTCATAGTGGGGGTTCCCTTTATATCTCTTCAAATTGAATTTGTTCCTTGTTTCAGTTTCTCATTTTAATGGGGATATAATTTTTCAATACCATGAGTAACTAAAATGCCTTTATTCTATCCTCATCCTTGACTATTGTTTGATCTCAAATTATGAATTTAAAGTCATTTTCGTTGAGTAGTCTTAGCACATGTCTCCACAACTTTATTAGCTTCTGATGTGGCCCCTGAGAAATTCAGTCATTTTGACCCATCTTTTGTTGTTGTTGCTGCTGTTAGCACTCACCCCAGCTCTCTGGAAGCTTATAGATGTTTCTGTTTACCCACAGTGCTCTTTATTCTGACAGGTTTTGAATATACATTACTGTGGATTTATTTTTATCTGTTAACTTGTGTACTCAGCAAAAACAAGGGGAAGATGAGGGTAGGAGCAGATATTTTTGTACCTGAGATAGAAAAATTTAGGTGATGTCTGGGAAATT
The DNA here is from genome assembly GCA_963574355.1 of Loris lydekkerianus. Lineage (NCBI taxonomy): Eukaryota > Metazoa > Chordata > Mammalia > Primates > Lorisidae > Loris > Loris lydekkerianus. The sequence continues at coordinate 6,779 of CAUYPK010071139.1, read as the reverse complement.
TTATTTTCCTAAAAACATAAAGTCTTCTGCTAAGGACCAAAAGAAGACTTGGAAGGTTGTTGAGGTCTATTGTGGAGAATGAGAGATTGCTTTTTAGACAAGTTTGCTTATTATTACTCAGTAAGAAAATAGCATTCTTTGAGTCTCAGGTGCAATTGAGGGCCCCAAATTTTCCGAAACTTATTTATAAGTTCCAAATATTTTCAGTTTTCATAAAGATATGCTAGATACCTAAGCAGAGCCTTTAAAGCAAGTAATTAAACATTAGTTTCACACATTTAGCCAAATTTGTCCCTCCATGTCATCTATCCTTTGAATTCTAATGATTTAAAATTGAATGAAAAAGCCAGGTGCAGTGGCTCACATTTATAATCACAGCACTGTGGAAGGCTGAGGTGGGAGGATTGCTTGAGCTCACGAGTTCGTGGCTTGTCTGAGAGAGAGAGATCCTGACTCATGAAAAAAATGGAAAAACCCAGCCAGGCACAGTGGTGAGCACCTGTAATCCCAGCAGATTCAGAGGCTGAGGCAGCAAGATGCCCACAGCCTGAGTCTGAGGTTGCAGTGAGCTATGATGATGCCATTGCTCTCTGCTCAGGGTATGGAGTAGAATGCTGTCTCAACAACAACAACAACAACAACAACAAAAAAGAATGAAAAGGAGAAAGGTGAGTTTTCTTTTTTCAGATAAAGATGAGGGTATAAATGATTAGATTACAATGTTTGTGTTACAATGTAAGGTCCCTGTTGTAGTGGTGCCCTTTGCCCAGGAGGTGTGCCATATGAGAGGGTGTCGGTGAAGAAAGCCAGTGAAGTGCCATAGCATTTTTCCCTCCCCTCCTCTCTATCCCCAAAAGAAGAGAGGCTCAGTTACTGAACATTTGATGACCCTATGATAGGTAGTCAGGAGGACTGCTCAGGGAACTTGCCTGCAGTGCCCAGATGAGAGATTGTAGATAAATAGATACTCTGACCTCTGAGTGAGTAAAGCTGGCTCTACTGGGAAAAAAATTAAAAATGAGAGCTCCAGACAGCGCCTGTGGCTCAACGGAGTAGGGCACTGGCCCCATATGCCGGAGGTGGTGGGTTCAAACCCAGCCCCAACCAGAAACTGCAAAAAAAAAAAAAAAACAAGAGCTCCGTCTGTAGACACACAGTATTTGGCGTGGTATGATGAATGTTTTCCCTGAGCCGGAGTCATTAAGGATGGCAAAGGACAACAGGAATAGAAGAACATATGTGGGTAGGACACACAAGCAATGCTCAGCCAGATACACGTCACTAATTTCTGTGGTCTGCATGTTGGTATTTCCCCAAATTTTTATGTTGACTTCCTCACCCCTAATGTGGTCCTATTAAGGGTTGGAGCCTTTAGTAGGTGATGGGCTCATGAAGTCTGAGTCCTTATAAATGAGATTGGTGCCCTTATCAAAGAGCTCTTTCACCCTTCCCTCCATGTGGGAGTATAACTAGAAGTTGCCATCTGTGAACAAGGAAGTGGGACCTCATCAGATACTGAAGGTATTGGTGCTTTGATATTGGACTTCTCAGTCTCTAGAATTATAAGAAATAAATCTCTGTTGTGTACTAGCTGCCCAACAGTTTATAGCATTCTTGTCTAGCAGTCCAAAAGGACTATGGCACTCTTACAAATGAAATGCAGATGCAAATCCCCACAGAAGTGCTCCAGGAGAGAAAGTCAGCTTTGAACACCTGCCAAGCATAACAAGCTTCAAAGCCAGATTGCAACAGTGCTAGTAAATAGGATTCCTGATCCTTACCTCACTCAAATTTCACACTATCATTCCAACACTGGAGGAGAGAAAAGCTACAGCTAGAAAGTATGTGAGAGACTGACAGCAAGTGAAGACGCTTCCACATTAATTTGGGCTTCCAGGTTAATGTAGGTTCCAGGAGGAAGGGTGTGGTGGACACCAGAATCCTCCTACAGGACAGCCAATGACAGAGAGTAAAACCCACCAAGACCCCCACAAGCTGAGATCTTTACTCTGTTGTGACCTCTAAGGCCAGGTGTATCATGGGCTATTTCCACCAATGACCAAGAAGAGTGCAGCAGAAACTCCAAGGAAGACCAATTTCTGAGGGACATGGGACTCCTCTGATAGCTTGTTTTGGCCCAAGCATTCCCCAATGACTTTGCCAAAATGTCTTTAAACCATATCACAGTCCAAGATGCCTTTGTCCTTTAAACCTTTTCATACAGTTTTCGTTTACTCAAGTCAGGCAGCTCCCCCAGCCTTGCCTTGCTCTTTCCTCACTTTCTCTGGCATGTGTTTTCCCTAATAAAATACTTGAATATTTAATCCTGTCTTAGTAGGTTTTTCAAAAAATTCAAATTAACACAGAGGGATATGGGCTTAATACTGAAAAAAAATGTGAAATTTTTACTATTATATGGCATTGAACCTTTGAATTACCAAGATAAGATTCGCGTGTGGTTCTAAGAAACCAGTGGCTTATCATCAGAAAGTGCCGAAGAGTCCTGAGGTCCTCTGGATTTCATCCTGGGGTTAGGGATGAAGTAGCCCCACAAAACAGATTCAAAGACCAGTGCCTCTGGATTTCACCCTGGGGTTAGGGATGAAGTAGCCCCACAAAACAGATTCAAAGACCAGTGCAAGGAAAGGACATAGGCTTTATGTTCTGTCCTCTGAGTTTCTCTGGTTTCAAAATAATAGTTACACCAATAACTCATTGTGTGTACTCAGCTATAATGTTTTTTTTTGTTTTGTTTTTTATTTTGTAATGATTTTAGACATAAATAAGAGTTGTAAAGATAATAAAGGTAGCTTTTGTGTACTTGTTACCCAGTTTCTTTTAATGTTAATATCATTAACACTAACATATTAACTAAGATACTAACACTGAATAAATCAGTTAAATTGCGGACTTGATTTAGATTTCATCTTTTTGGTTTTTTTCCAGGATCCAATCCAGAAATCCATTTTGGAAACAGTCATTGTTGTGTCTCCTTCATACCTCCAATGTGTGATAATGTCTCACTTCAGTATCTTCATGATCTGGACAGTTTTAAAGAATACTGGTCTGGGCCAGGCACAGTGGCTCATACCTGTATTCCCCGCACTCTGGGAAGCAGAGGTGGGTGGATTGCCTTAGGTCAGGAGTTCAAAACCAACCTAAGCCAGAGTGAGACATCATCTCTAAAATTGGCAAGTGTTGTGGTGGGTGCCTGTAGTCCCAGTTACCTGGGAGGCTGAGACAAGAGGATCGCTTGGGCCCAGGAGTTTGAGGTTGGGCTATGATGCCACAGCACTTTACAGAGAATGGCAAAGTAATACTGTTTGTTTTTTAAAGTACTAGTCCGTTATTTTGTACAATGCCCTCTCAGTTATGTTTGTTTGCCTAATGTTTTCTTGTAATTAGAATGAGGTTATGAATTTTGAAGACAGTACGGCAGAGGCAATATGCTCTTCTGTCAAGGGACACACAATGTCATGTTGGTAGTTGTATTACTAGTACTATTAACTTTTATCACTTGGTTGTGGTTTTCTTAAGCACAATATTAAAGGTACTATTTTCTCTTTATACTTAATCAGCATTTGAGAGAAGGTATTTTGAAGCTATGTAAATATCTTGTTTCTCCAAACCATCACCCACTTATTTTAACATTCTTTGGTAAATTTTGCCTGCAGTAATTATCACCACAGTATCGTAATGTAAATTTTTTATTTTACTCATTCCTTTTACATTTGTTAATTGGATTTCTTCTGTAACAAAGAGTTATTATTTTTCTCATTTATTTGTTAATTCAATCATTTCAGTCTACACCTTTTATGAATCTTATGAATGATGTTAGTTAACTCATTGTTTATATTGCTGCTCAAATGGATCAGATTTGACTATTGGAGCTCTTTAAGATGGCCTTTTATGTCCTTTCAGTTTGATCTCTATTTTTTTTTTTCTTCTTTTTAGCACATTTGTATATTTTGGTACCACAATTTGCTCTGGGCTTCTCTTGTGTCTTCCCTGCCGTAGTCTTGGAATCACAGCTTCTCCAAGAAGTCCTGGCTCCTTTCAGTAGAGAATGTATTCAGAAAGCAAGATATGAATGTGAGATGTGTTCTTGATAATGGGTTTGTCACCTCTTCTAGATCTTCTTAGTGTTTAGAGCTAAGAAATATATGTATGCACACTAATCCTTATTCTCTTTCTCTTTTCACACATACATGTTTATTTTTATATCTATTTGTAAGTATGTATTTTAAATTAAGCCTGCTGGTACAGATTCTAGTCCAGGGATCATTCTAACTTTCTTTTTACATGTCTGTAACTTCTTTGTCTGTCAGTGAAAAGCCTACTCTCAAACTTTGTAGAGCTCCACCCATGGGCTCAGAATCATACCCTTAGATTACAAGCCCTTTGGGTTCAGACTTCTCCCACTCTACTCTTTCTATGTTATTTGCTACTCTAAGTTCATTGGCTTCATTTAGTTATGTTGTGTTGAAAGCCCTTGATTTACTGCAAATCTTTGCTCTAGGTTCTTTGCCCTAAAGATACCTTACCTGTGGCCACTGCTTTGTAGGTTCAACTCAAATGTCACCACTTTTTAGAGGAAAACTTTCCCTCACCATGACTTATGGTAGCATTCTCCACGTATTTTTTGTAGCACTCTGATTGCTTTCTTTTTTGTGTACTCAAAAGTAACCGAAATTACCCCTTTTGGAATGTCATGAAAGAAGAGACCCCTTTCTGTTTTCTTTATAGCTATCCACCAAAGCATAGAATAGTTCCTGGAATATGTAGGAACTTAATGACTAGTTACAGAATATCTAGAATGGTCAGCAGTGAGAGTCTATGTGTCATGTTTCGAGACCATGAATTTGCTATGATACCAATCTATGAAGCTGTGAGAATTCAGAATCCTAAATGTAAAAACAAAGGTGGATTTTATTTATTTAGGGTTGTCATTTCACCAAATGTGTACAACAAATAGGTGACAGAATAAGGCTATTAGGAATATTGGCAAGAACAAAAGTTGGACAACAGAAGAGGGGGAAGCACAGCATGGAGAACAATGTGGGTATTTGCTTTCCAGAATTGTTAGTCAAAGCAGTGTACTGGTGAGGGTGGAGAGGAAGAGTGGCAAGGCAGATTTTCCAAATTTACTCATTTTATAATACATTTAAAAGCTAGATTTATGACTAACCCATAGCACACGTGAGCAAGAAGTAATGGAAATAAGACCAGTTACAATTTCTGGGCCTCTAATAAGTTTTGAAAAGATTAGAAATCTCTATTCTTGCAGAAATTTAAAAAACAAACAATCAAATTTAAAAAACAAACAACCAAACAAAAATACCCAGAAACTAACTTAAAATACTCAAACCAGGAGCTGCACTGTAACCCGCGATCAGCACCAACCTGGACCACTGGAAGAGTTGCACTGCAACCCGTGATTGGCACCTGCCTGGACCACTGGAAGAGCTACACCCGCAACCCGCGATCGGCAGCCACCCGGACCTCCATAAGAGCTGCACCATGACCCGCACCAACTGGGCCTCCATACACCCTGATCAGGAACTCCAGGAGCCATGCAACGCTAAGCGACTCTGGTACCCACATGCCCTCAGGAGCCCTCCCTGCCTCTACACAGAGCCCTTCTCCTGGCCAGAGGCTGCTGGAGACTTGGACCCTCTGTGCCAAAGTCACTGGGTGTCAGGCACTCCCAGAACTGTGAACACAACCCTGCACCCTGTTGCTGGATCTGGGTGTGTCATACTCTGGAGGTGCTCCCACAACCAGAACTCCTTGGCTGGGGCAGCCCCAGAGAAGCTACACAGGGTCACTCCCTACAAAGATCCAGAAACAATAGAGTGATCCTGCTGGGGTCTAATCTTGGAGTGACACCTCCCCAACTCTGAGGATGGCCAGAGGCAATGGTGAAAACAATCATGAGGCAAAATTAATGGAAATACTCTGGCAATATGAATAATCAGAGTAGATCAACTCCCCCAAGGAACAATGGGGCAGACATAGCACAAGATCCCATGCACAAACAAATAGCTGAGATGTCAGAAATCAAATTCAATTCTGGATAGCAAATAAGATAGAATTAGAATTCCAAGCAGCAACCCAAAAGATGACTCAAGAATTCAACAAATTCAAAGATCAAATGACCAAAGATTTTGACACATTGAAACATGAAGTTGCATCCCTTAAAGATCTGAGAAACACAGAAGAATCCCTCAGTAACAGAATGGAGCAAGCAGAAGAAAGAATTTCTGACATTGAAGACAAAGCTTTCCAACACTCCCAAACTCTCAATGAGGAAGAGAAATGGAGGGCAAAAACAAATCACTCTCTCAGAGAGCTCTAGGATAATTCAAAGAAAACCAACATTCGTCTTACTGGGATCCCCGAAAGTGACGAAGTGGCTTCACAAGGCACAGAGTCTCTTCTCCATGAGATTATGAAAGAGAACTTTCCAGACATTCCAAGAGACTCTGAAATTCAGAAGCAGACAGTTTCAGAACTCCAGCACAACTCAACCCAAATAAGACATCCCCCAGACAGATCATAATCAATTTCACTAAAGTTAATATGAAGGAGAAAATTCTAAAAGCAGCCAGATGAAAGAAAACCATTACCCAAAAAGTGAAGAATATTAGAATAACTGCAGATCTCTCTGCTGAAACCTTTCAAGCCAGAAGAGGATGGTCATCGACTTTTAATCTCCTAAGACAAAATAACTTTCAACCCAGGATCTTATATCCAGCTAAACTGAATTTAATTTATGA
>CAUYPK010071138.1:0-11973 GCA_963574355.1 Loris lydekkerianus | reverse complement strand
TTCTGAAACTGTCTGCTATCTGAATTTCAGAATCTCTTGGCATGTCTGGAAAGTTCTCCTTCATAATCTCATGGAGAAGAGACTCTGTGCCTTGTGAAGCCACTTCATCGCTTTTGGGGATCCCTATAAGACGAATATTGGTTTTCTTCTAATTATCCCAGAGCTCTCTGAGAGAGTGATCTGTTTTTGCCCTTTATTTCTCTTCCTCTTTGAGAGTTTGGGAGCATTTGAAAGCTTTGTCTTCAATGTCAGAAATTCTTTCTTCTGCTTGCTCCATTCTGTTACTGAGGAATTCTACTGTGTTTCTCAGATCTTTGAGGGTTGCAACTTCTTGTCTCCATGTGTGAAAATCTTTGGTCATTTAGTCTTTGAATTCGTTGAATTCTTGAGATATCTTTTGGGTTACTGCTTGGAATTCTAATTCGATCTTATTTGCTATCCAGATTCTGAATTCAATTTCTGACATCTCAGCTATTTGTGCATGGGATCTTGTGCTGTGTCTGCCCCATTGATCCTTGGGGGAGTTGATCTACTGTGATTATTCATATTGCCAGAGTTTTTCTGTTGATTTTGCCTCATGATTGTTTTTCACCATTGCCTCTGGCCGTCCTCAGAGTTGGGGAGGTGTCTCCAAGATTATACCCCAGCAAGATCACTCTATTGTTGCTGGATCTTTGTAGGGAGTGACCATGTGTAGTTCCTCTGGGGCTGCCCCAGCCAGGGAGTTCTGATTGTGGAAGCAGTTCCAGAGTGTGACACATCCAGATCCAGCAACAGGGCAGGAGGTGGTGTGCTCGATTCTGGGAGTGCCTGGTGCCCAGTGACTTTGGCACAGAGAGCCCAAGGCTCCAGCAGTCTCTAACCAGGAGAAGGGCTCTGTGCAGAGGCAGGGAGGGCTCGCAGCTACCAGTGTCCCTGGCCAGATGAGCAGGCCGGTGTGGAGGCAGGGAGGGTACAAGAGGGAGGACGTGGGGTTGCATGGCTCTCGCAGTTCCTGGTCAGGGCATGCAGAGGCCTGGTGGGCGCAGCTCTTAGGGAGGTCCAGGAGGTGCCAAGCCCAGGAGTTTGAGGTTTCTATGAGCTGTGATGCCATGGCACTCTACCCAGGGCAACAGCCCAAGGCTCCAGTGTGCCAAAACTGGTCTCATTCTGCCCCTTAGGGTTAAGGCTGTAAGGCAGCTCAGTCCCTGCCTTTAGGCTGCTCAGTCACTAGGTTACTAGCTCCCACCAGATCCTTGTTCCGCAACCTTAGGGGCGGAGCTTGCCGGGGAAGTTCTCTCACAATGGCTCCCTGTGGCCCATAGCCGAATACTATTAGCTCCATCTGGCTCAGCGGCTCAGTCTGGGGTCCTAGACAATGCCCAAAGTTCTCCACACTCCTGCTCAAGCTCTCCCCAAGGCAGTTCAACTGAGTGCCAAGTCCAAAAACACTGAAACAGTTCACAGGTAAGGCCTTTCTGGTTTGCAGTCTCACTGCTGCTTGTACTTACGGTTGCTGGCAGGATTAGGTCGATCGAACACACACAACCACTTGCCAGTTTTCCACTGTTTTTGTCCTCCTCTTGGGGTCCAGAAGTCCCTTGCTGACTCTCTGTATCCTCAAAGGGATGATTATAGGCAGATCCCACCAGCCAGAGATGCCTGGAGTCTTATCTCCCCAGACTCACCATGCCCAGTTGCAGGGAAGTTGTTACTTGGCCGCCATCTTGCTCCTAGCTCTGACCAGGTGATTCTCTTCCCTCAGCCTCCTGAGTAGCTGAGACCACAGGTGCCCGCCACAAGGCCCAGCAATTTTTTTTGTTGCAGTTTGGCCAGGGCCAGGTTTGAACCTACCACCCTCAGTATATGGGGCTGGTGCCTTACTCACTGAGCTATAGGCACCGCCCAATCTTCTCCAATTCTAATAGTAAAGGTAAGGATTCCTACCGTTGGTTTATCCATTTAGGTGTGCCAAGGACTTTCAAATAATAGACAAAAGCACTTGTACACTGGGGCAGGGCAGGCATTTGGTGGATGGTGGTTCTCATTCTTCCTCTTGACTTCATCTCTCCGAGGTTTATTACTCCATCTTTGCAGATGCATGGAAACAGAATGTTCAGGTACATAAAAAGTCTGGCCCCCAACCCGCGCATTGTAGACAGCACCCTGGATCACAAACCCCAGACCTTGAAGGCAGCCCTTTCTGCCTATTCCCATCAACTTCCAGGAACCCTCTCTCAATGGGTCACCAGCAAGTCTGGTTGTGCCCTCTCAGACCTCTGAGTGACATCCGGCAGACTGGCATCCTGACATTCCACACTCCCTGATTCTCTGACAAGGCACCAGCCCCAACCTGCTTTGGACCACTCCTTTTCTGCCTCCTCCGTTTGTTTCTTTTCCTACTTCTTCCTTCCAAATGCTCTTGGCCCTTGGCTCACTCAGTTTTTTCTCCTTCAGGCACAACATCTGGGATGACTCTGCAGCCTGAAACCACATCTACAGCTCCATCCCTTCCCCAGGGCCAGAGCACACTTCCACCAGGCTCCTGCACAGGCAACGCAGAGCTTCGGGTTAATGTGGCCTCCCCAAGGCAAGGGAGAGGTCTCACCAGATATTTTGTTCGGGCCTATCCAGCTCTAACCCTCAGTTTCTGGTGTAAAACTGAATTGTCATCTTCCCTTCCGAAAACCAGCCTTTCCTTTTAATTCCTTCATTCCACACCACTGGTTCTCCTGTGACTCAGTCTCAGAATTCCAGAATGTTTTTGGCTTTCTTCTCATCTCCCACCTGCCACCCTTGCAAAAAAGAAGCTGCCATGTTCAGCAGATTCTGCCTCTGACAGTGTTTTCTTCCACCTTTTTCACTGCCACTGTCACTCCCCTGCCTAACGGTCCCTAGGGCAGACCATTACACACACTGCTGCCACTTTACTGAGGTCACTTAACTGAGCCCTGGTTGCACTGCCCCCAAACCTCCAATGGTTCCTTGTTGCTCAGAGAACACGGCAGGGTGAGTAGAGGAAGGAAATCACGTGGGGAGCAGAGACACAGAAGTACAGTGCCCAGCCTGCTGGCTCCTGAAGGCCCCTTGGGAAAGAGCCCTGGAATAGAAACCCAAAGACCCAAACTCTAATCTTGATTCTGCAACCACCCAGCTTCCTGCCAGTTTCATGTCTGTCCAAACCAGAAGATTGGATCTAAGTTGTTTCCAACTTCAACCTCATAGGTATGTGTAGACGTCACATCTATAGGGAGGTGTGTGCATTGTTTAATGTGCATTCAAAACAGTTTTAAAAGTGCTTTTTCTATCCATTGTACCAAATGATTGTTACAACAGCCCTTTGAGGTGAACAGGATATGTACGTATCTCTTTTCTATAAATGGGAAAACTGAGCACCAAAGGAGCTAAGTAGGTTGCCTGAAGTCGTGTGGAAAAAGACTGTATATTGGAATCAGATCTGAAAGTCAAATTCCAGTTATGCCAATTACTGACCTTCTCTGAGCTTCCATTTCACTGCCTGTAAAATAGGGGCGATAAAGTGGTGCCTACTTTCCCAGATGCTCCCTCCTTTAGGGCACACCATGCTTGGGCACCAGCAATCAGAGTTAGCCGTGTGGTGAGCCAAAGGCTTGGGGCTGGGCGCTAGCTTGCTAATGCCTCACGAGTCCCTACCCCAAAGCAAATCGGGGTCCCTAACCCTGTGTCTTCAAAGGTGAGGAGAGAGAAGGGGTGAGCAGTGGGGAACCCTGGGATCCACTCTGTATGACCCTCTGTAGCTCTTTGCCTCAAGTGCATGTGTGTGTTTTGTGCTGTTTGGATCAGGTCTTGCCATGTCTATTGCCTTGGCTGTCGTCAATAAGAAAACATGACCCAGCTGTGTGGCGGGATGGATGTCCTCTGAGCCTAGTTGGTGCATGACTAGGGGCAGAGGAAGCACCACCAAGGAAAGGAAGCCACATGCAGAGACAGGAGCAGAGGAGGACAGTGGCCATGGTGTGTGGGCAGGAGCCCTCACGGGTACGCAGCACAGACCAAGGTACCAGCAGGCAATGGGAGTGCTGCAGCATGGGGTGGAGGGCAGCCTGGTAATTTTCTGATCTTACCTTTAAGACAGGGAAACTGAGGCTCAGAGATTGACTTGTCCAAAGTTACAAGAAATTCAAAGTTTTTCTATTTCTAAGAGTGGGATGGTCTAAGCATTTAGATCCATATTCTCACTGAAAATAAATAAAATCCTGTATAACATGTATAAAGTGTCACTAAAATACAGCAGTCACCAGTTGCTTCCTCTGTGCAAAGTCTTGTCAGACCTGACATGACCCGTCTCTGTGCCAACGGAGCAGCATCCTACCCAGGGAGGACAATGCCCTGCCCTTGGAGCCACCACTTAATGTCTTTGACCATCTCCTCTGGAGGCAGAGCAGAGCAGGAGACAACCAGATGATGGTAGGTTGTAGTAAGGACACCAAATGGGGACAGAACAGGCCCAAGTTCATTGCCCTCACTTCATCCTGCTTGGCTCTTTCCTTTCTTGTAAATACAATGGTTTTGAGTAGATAACCTCTGAATTCCCCTCTCATCTGTGATTTTACTCTCCCCCAGGTCGATAGGTTGCTTCAAGTTCATCTGTTCCAAAGTGGCGGACTGAGGAAGTGGCCAGCGTGTGCAGAGGCCAGCCCATTCCCAGTGCTGGCTGCCAAATCTGAACCATCTAGGAAACCTATCTGCACCATTAAGGGCCTTGCTACCCAGACGAGTCTACCCTGAAACAAAAGAGGCTGCCAGTCTCACTTCTCCTCACCTAGGCCCTGACACTGGGTGTGAAGAAGGGAGAGGCTTCGTTCTCCACATCTGCTCTAAGCCTCCGCATTCAAACCTACACCTGTCACACCCTTAAAGAGATCCACAGGTCTATCAAGCCAACTCCACCTCCTGACTGTCAGAAAGTGTATTTCCTCTCCCCAGCTCCAGGCACTGTCCTGGTCCAGCCAACTGCCTCTTCCTGCCCAGTTCTGCGTCCAGCATTTAATACCCTTGTGGTCTGGCACCTATCTCACTTTTTAAGACCCTTGTGGTCTGGCATCTATTCTCACCTCCCAGCCATGTAGAATTACTCACTGTTTCCCACTCATGGCCTGAAATCCTGGTCCTCCTGGCTGTCGGTCTGAGCTCATCTCCTGGCAAGGGGGCCACCTCATTTGCCTACAACTCCGATTTGGCACCCTCATGATGAAGTCAAAAGAGAGCATCACATTATTTATATAACTACCTCCACCACCCAACCTGTGAGTTCCGTGTGAGAAGAGGCTGGGTCTAACTCAGCATTTAATCCTTAGTGTGGGGCACATGCTGGCTGCTCCTTAAACATCTGCGGAATTCAAGTCCAGGCAGAGCTTTGAGGAAAGTAGTCTGGACTCACACTGGAGCGGTGGGGGTGTCTTGCCCGTGGCCCTGTTGCTGGGCCAAGCTTCCAGGCCCTCTCAGGAAATAAGTGTAGTAGGCTGGAAAGTCATGCCTCCCCCAGCCACCCTGTGTCAGTTCAGCTTTGCTTCTCAGTTGCCCACTGCATGCCCTTGAACACTTCCTTCTTTCCTTCATTTATTTATTCAGATTTTATTTTATTTTATTTATTTTTTTGAGACAGTCTCACTATGTCACCCTCAGTAGAGTGCTATGGCATCACAGCTCACAGCAACCTCAAACTCTTGGGTGTAAGCGATTCTCTTGCCTCAGTCTCCCAAGTAGCTGAGACTACAGGCACCCACCACAATGTCTGGCTATTTTTGTTGCAGTTGTCATTCTTGTTTTAGCTGGCCCAGGCTGGGTTCAAACCTGCCAGCCTTGGTGTATGTGGCTGGCATCATAACCACAGTGCTACAAGTGCAGAGCCTATTTATTTAGGTTTTATGGACATTTTGGTGGTTTTGTAGTGTGTTAGCTTAGCTGAGCTGAACTACATCTCCCAGAATTCCCCTACCCTTGGGATCCTGGGGTAGGGTTGCCCACAGGAGAAATGTGTGTAAGATTTAGAAGGCAAAAGTGGTGTTAGCCATTTTGTTATGATCTGAAGGTTGTTCAGGGCAGACACAAAGATGCGCACGGTTGCAAGAAAGGTTGCAAGAAAGGAAAGAGCCAAGCCGGATGAAGTGAGGGCAATGAACTTGGGCCTATTCTGTCCCCATTTGGTGTCCTTACTACAACATACCATCATCTGGTTGTCCCCTCATGCACACGATTGATGGCCTACTGGCTTTCCTTGTTGGCCTGGGACAGCCACAGGGCCCACAGATCCTCCAGTTCCTGGCCCAGGGGTGTAGCTCTGGGATAAAGGTCCCCAGTTTGTCCCTCATTCTCCTGTTTCATCAAGATTGCAGGTGGTGAGAGCCAAATACAATTTCAGTCTGTTCTTTGTCCATCTTCCCTCCCTGCATGGGCCCAGCTGACTTCAGGCCCAGCAGAGACACAGAGACAACCCCTTACACAGACTAATTGACCAGCTCCCACCGGCCAGGGAGGTCTGACCCCTGTGATAAATACCTGTTCTGTATGGCTCACAGGGCTGCCACTTCTGATGGAACCCAGAGGGTGCTCTGTGACAGGAAGCCCCCTCAGAGGTAGAGACAGGAAAATAAACAAGACAGCTGCACAGTGGGGGTGCAGGGGCACTTAGGTGATCTGACCTTCGAGATTCCCAACTGCTCTGTCACAAATGTGATTTCCCAAGGGAAAGGCAGATGGAGCTGCTCTTTGCATATCCATGGTAAGAAACTCTTCCTCCTGGAATAGAATGGGATAAACAGCAGAGCTAAGAAGGTACTCAGGAGCTAAAGTTTGATGACCTTAAGGCTGTGTCTGCCTAGAGCTAAAGAGAGACCTTTGGCCTCTGCCCACTGGTGAATTCAGCTAAATAACCACGTTATTTTTCTTTCTGTTAATCCCGAGGTCAAAGACCTTCTGCACTCTGTGTAGGAGGTGGGAGGTTCGCAACTTCTATACTGTGTTTTTGAAACTAGCAGTGATGGAAGAACAGCTCTTTAAAAAAATTCCCTTCAGTCACAGATGGATATTTTCATAACATACAATAAAAATGAATCATTAGAAAAACAAAATGAAAAAAGGCTAGCGTCTGTGCCCAGATGTTTAAATTAGAATTAATAAGCATATAATTATTTCATCAAATTGCTGTAAGCATTTCTAAATGTTTACTCTCAATTCTTGCACTTCCCTCATCACAAACCAGCTTCCCCGTGGGTAGGCCCTGCTGGTATGAGGATTCTTGCTCTTGGTGCAGTCAAGACAAAGAAATGGACCCTGGAGCTTCTTACCCTGCGACCATGCTTGGACACCAAATCTCTCTGGGCCTCAGGTTTCCCTGTTAAATGGAGCACTGATGGACTGTCAAGGTAATGCACAAAAGAGCAAATTGTGAACACTTTCCATTGCATGGCCAAAGCCTGCTCAACCTGAGTGAGATTTGGCTGTAGCTGCTGACTGGTGGTTGGTAAAAGGACTATTTAAGGTGCACATTTTGGTAGTCATAGGTGCAGGGATAGGGCTCGACAGACAGGGTAGTATCTTGCTGAAGGTTCATTGTCATGAGATATCTCTGGGACTAAGGAAGTGTTGCCTCTGGACTATAGACACAGGAGGATCAGAGGGTACAGAGCAGAGGGGGACACATGCCTCCTTCCAGGGAGACACACATGGCCCAGCTCAGGGCAGTGAAGGCTACTTAAGGAGTGTGTAATTTTGGGAACAGCAACAGGTTGGGAAGTGTTAGGTCTTCTGCAAGTGCTTGTTAGCAGGGGCAGCATTGAGACATGTTCTTTTTATTAGAGACAAGGTCTCACTCTGTCGCCTACACTGAAGCACAGCGGCCCAATCATAGCTCACTGCAACCTCAAACCCCTGGGCTCAAGTGATCCTCCTGCCTCAGTCTCTCAAGTAGCTGGAACTACAGTCATGTGCCACCACACCTGGCTAATTTAAAAAAAAAAAAAATTGTAGGGATGGGGTTTCACTGTGTTGTCCGGGCTGGTCTCAAATTCCTGGCCTCAGGAAATCTCCTGTCTTGGCCTCTCAGAATGCTGAGATTATAGGGGTGAGCCACATAGCCTGGCCTAAGGCACATCTTTAAGGGGGCAAAAGCAAACATGGAGGTGAGCCCAGCTGAGATACTCCTTGTGGGTCCCAATGTAACAGGGGAGACTTCCACCTACAGCATGCATTCTCAAGAGTATCATCCCCAGGGGCGGGGGCCAGAAATCTTCTGTTAACCTATAATGTAAAACACAGACGTGCATACAGTGGGCATGATACAGTAGGGCAGATAGAAAGCCTACCTGTGGTGTTAACATTTCAAGGGGTGGGGTTATGAGTAGGGAGTCGTATACTCCTTAGGAGTACGGGAATAGAAAGAGGGCTTAGACACACGAACCTAGTGGGTCTGAAGTCCCGCCATCAATAGGTGAATGCCACAAGCCTATGAAATTCATTCACATATGCCCATCATGAGCTCACTGGCACTCCTAGGCTGCTGAGACCCTGGGATATCCAAGTTGCGTTATTAGTAACCACAGACTCCAAATTCTTGACACCTGCAAGTGGGGGCTCCATAGGAGTCTGTTATCTTTCCTATTCCTGCCACTGTTCCATACCAGGCAGATGTCTTCCAAAGGCCTGATCTGCCCGCACATCTCCGAGCTGTCTTAAGATGCTGCCAGCTCACCCCAGGGCCCAGGAGGTCTCCTGCAGGCTGTGGTTAGCTCCCAGGAACAAGCCTCTGCTCTCACTCCGGCTTCTGGGACAGCGCCTCAGGCCTGTGGCTGAATGGGGAACTCTTCCCTTCCTCACCGCTGAACCCAGCCCTACAGGAAACCTCCCCAACCCTTTCTTGGAGCCTCCTGTCGGTTGCCCAGCTTCCACTCTGCCCTGCTCTGTTCAGCTTGGGTGATCTTAAAACGTAGGTTGGGTTCTGTCACTCACTGCTTAAAACCTTCCCCCTTGTACTCAGGATAGTCCAAACTCTGCAAGCCTGCTTACTGGTTTTGAAAAGTCAAGTTCTTTCCTGTTTCATGGCCTTTGCCCAAACTGTTGCCTCTGCCTAAAATGCCCCTCCTCTCCGCTGCCCATGTCTGTCTGAAAAGCCACGCCTCAGAGGAGTTTCCTGCACTACCCCAGCCACCTCCTACTCGCTACCACCCTGTGTGTTTCCTTACAGCACACAGTTGTGGTGCTTCCTAATGGTTTGCTTGCTGGTTTATTTTCTCTCTTCCCCCTAGACTGGAAACTTCCTGAGGGCAGGAGCAGGCCCACAAGACTCTGGGGTTATTATAGTCTTGATAATCCACAAAAGCTATTGATAATGAACTTGGAGGTTAGATTTCAAGCTTCTATCTCCTGCCTGGTAGACATGCCCGGTGAACTAGTAGGAAAGGTGATTTCTCCTCTGCCTGCTCTAATGAATATGTCCCCAAGACTGGACAAGAGGGAGGAGGCGGGTTAGCCACCACTCCTGCCATGTTGCAGAGTTAGCACTTCGAGTCTGCCTTTTATTTTCAAGGCATTATCATGACTTCAATGCAGCTTCCATGAAAAATATCCTCTTAACCTGATTTAGTCAAACGAATTCATAGTGCTATTAGGAACACTGATGTGTTTATATTTTCAAGAAGTTGTCACATCTTGAAAACCATCTGTCTGAATGGTTTCACACCCTGGTTCAACTAATCTAACTATCTGTGCCATGCGCTGGGGAAGAAAATAGAGAGAAAGAGGGTCAAATAGCTAGTATGTGTGGAACTACTGGGGATGCCAAAAATGTACACACATGTAAAGCGATGCTACCTGTGTGTTACTTTTCAAAGTTGAATTGAATTACCGTAGCAATGTGTAGTATGACGTTCGCTCAAAAGATGGAATTAATCAAAGGAATGCTAGTGTCCCCATGCAACAGGCAGGACAGCCAAAGGAAATGGTGGAAGCAGGGTTGTCATTCAAGGAGCACAGACCATTTTGAAGTGGTATCTGAAGTTCAAGAATGTTGAGAAAGTACAACGACGTGGGGGAACCTTACAAGATGTAGTGTACCACAGAAAACTGGCTACATGGGTGGTACTTCAGGAAGAAATTGTTCTGGCATTTGGTTAACATTGCTCAAGCATTAGTTCACCATAATCAGACGTGTCTGCATATAACAGTAACAACTTTGAGCACCTCTTGTAATTTCAGAAGTGAATCGTGACTTGTATTCATCTTTTGATATCAGTATATATTAAGTATTACAATTTTAACATAGTTTTTTCCTTTCTTAAAGTATGCATACATTTTTTGCATCCTCTGTATGTATATTATCTCATTACTAAGTCCATACCTGAAAAGTATCATCCTTTCCCACATATAATGCATTCCCATATATAATGCGCACCTGTGTTTTTAGTCCAACGTTTTAATTTTTTAATTCAAAATTGTATTTGTCTATACAGTTAGTAAGTACCTAACTTTTTGTATTGCATTTCAGAATTTATTTTTAAAACATTCTGTGATATAATAATGATTTTATGTAACAAAGAATTACAAACCACAAGAACAGAGGCAAAGTACAAGAAATTTTATGTACTGGTAACAAATAGCACTACCCATGCATAATGCACATCCTTATTTTACCCTCACAAATTGGGCAAAAAGGAGCACATTATACACAGCGAGATATGGTAGGTTTTATTTCTGTATTACAGAGCAGGAAACAGACTCAGGGACAAGATGCAATTTACCAAAACCACACAGGCATTAACCAAACACCCTATTAATAGTTCTTCAACAGAACATGGTGTATTTTAACATTATAAGGATGCGTGGCACAAGATTTTATTGAGATTAAATTTGGACATCCACTGCATAGTCAATTATCAGGAGACGATTCCAGGTTAATAAAGTCACATAACATCTTTTCATCAGTCAGCACATGAGTGCCGGGAGATCTTGGCTGGAGCGAAATGAGATTAGCAATATTTTCAGTGAAAACCTCACTAGACCAGGGGCCTGAGTCCAGGTCCAGTTTCATTTTTCACACATAGTGTACCTTTGACCCAGCCCTTTCACCTTTCTGGGCCTCAGATTCTTCAACAACAGAACAAAGAAGTTGAACTACATATCACTTACATAGTCCATTCTAGCTTGAATGTTCTGTGGGAATCATTCATCACGTCCAGGTCTCTGATCAGCCTTCCTGGACACACCAGCACCTTTCCTGAATTCTTTTCTGGCCAGCATTACCAAGCTTCTTGGCTCCCAGTCATAAAACTTCAGGTCCCCACTGCCTTCTCTATCACCCTCCCCTTCCAGTATCCTTCTTTCCATTTTATTCAGATTCCACGGGCTCCTGCCCACACGTGCCACCCCTTCCTGCCATCACATTCCTGGTTTAGATGGCAGTTGTCTGCCGTCAGGGCTCTCTCTGTCTCAGTTCTGGTCTAGCTAGCAGATGCTCCCAGCCTCGCCTTATTAAGAGACCACAGAATTGTTCTTTCTATTCTAATCTTTGATAGGGATTGCACTGAAATTGTATATTGCTTTGAGCAGTATGGACATTTTAACAATGTTGATTCTTCCCAGCCATGAGCATGGTATATTATTCCATCTGTTAACATTTTCAGCTATTTCTTTTCTTAGAGTTTCATAGTTCTCTTTATAGAGATCTTTCACGTCTTTTGTTAGGTAAATTCCCAACTACTTCATCTTCTTTGGCTCTACTGTGAATGGGATAGAGTCCTTAACTGTTTTTTCAACTTGACTGTTGTTGGTATATATAAAGGCTACCACACGGCCTACAGACATATGAAAAAATGCTCATCATCTTTAATCATCAGAGAAATGCAAATCAAAACTACTTTGAGATATCATCTAACTCCAGTGAGACTAGCCTATATCACAAAATCCCGAGACCAGAGATGTTGGCGTGGATGTGGAGAAAAGGGAACACTTTTACACTGCTGG
>CAUYPK010071136.1:0-23771 GCA_963574355.1 Loris lydekkerianus | reverse complement strand
GAGTTAAATGTGCTTTATATATTTTCTGAGTAATGTACCTAATAAAACTGAATCTTCATGCAAACACTGTTTATCCTTAGGTTAAAATTTTTATGTTATTTTCTCTTATGGCGATACAGTACTTGTACAAAAATATTATTTGTAAATACTGTATAGCATTTAATGACTATAAAAATCCAGCAATCTTTCTAGTTGCATTTTTTGCTATTGCTAATATTTGTAATTCTAGATATTTTTAGCCATTCTGACTAACTGAAATTGTTCAAACTTAATTTGCCTCAGTTTCTTCTATGAATCCTGGTTTTAATGACTAGAAATTTTGGATGGGTGGAAAATTTTAAACCTGTGGAAGCTTAAAGGAAAACTCAAAAAGAAAACAAAATAAATAAAACTTTATTTTAGGTACAAAGATGACTCCCAAGAAACCACTAGAAGAAAGATGAACTACAAGATATTTCAACCACTATTCACACACCCTTTTCCAAATATTATCTCTTATAACAGTCTTTTTGCCTTAGATAGTTGAAAAATTTTTAAATGGTGAAAATACTTGCTTTAAATTTAAAATGGGAAGACTAACTCATTGACTGTTTTAAACAGTCAATTCCTATATAAAAAAATCTGGGTTTCTTAACTCTGTACCTGGTTTCCTAACTGTAGTTCTTAAGTTCCATTAAAATGAGCTTCCTGGGGTCTTGGAAGATTTTTGCAGTTAGAAAGTTTATAGCATGTGTAATACAGGCATACATGAAGGTTTGTGGTGACCCTGCCTGCATCAAGCAAGTCTGTTGCCATTTTTCCAACAGTATGTGCTCATTTTGTTAGCAATAAAGTATTTTTTAAATTAAGGTATGCACACTGCATTTTAGACACAATGCTATTGCATACTGAACAGGCTACCGTATAGTGTGTACTAGGAAATGAAAAAAATCCATGACTTACTTTATTGCTAATATGCTTTACTGTGGTGCTATGGAACTGAACCTGCAGTATCTTTGCAGTACGCCTGTACTTAAAAATTAATTTGTGAGACCTCTTATTACTGAATAGATTTTAACGAGAAAGACTATTCGTTAGCAGGTGGCTCTTTTCCCAAGATAAACAGTTTTGCAATTTTGCTAGCTGCCTAAGTAAACATTAGTGTTTGGCTTATGATCATACGAGAGGGGAAAAATAAGTAAAAAACATTTAGCACACATTTCACTCTTATTTTTTTCTATAAAAATATAACTCTTTATTAAATAACATGCACAAATATCAACTAGTCATTTATTAAACAGATATGATTTAGAACAAGATTTAAAGAAATACAAATCCTTAGGTACAATTTAGTATCTTGTTCATGATATTTGAATAGTTTAAAAAGTATCACTGATTAAACCATCCTTTATTTTTCTTTCAGGATCAACCCAAAATTATTTTAAGCATATACTCCCATTCTAAGTTTTTTTTGTAGAATTTCAGAGCTTTGGAATATCTTTATTACCAAAAGCCTGTAACTACTTACTTGGTAATAAATTTCCCATGAGAAGGCATTAACTTGTCTTTCAAGCTATCATGATTGGCTTTGAGTCACTTTACAAAGGAAATTTGTAGAAGCAGAATCATGGCAGGGAGGCTCCAGCTTTTTGAGGTACCAATGAAGAGGGTGAGACCTGTGGTTAAGACTAAAAAGCTGGAATGATTAACATTCACCAGATTCCTGCTTTTCTCTTCTGAACCGTGTTCTGTTTGGGCCAGTGCTATTGCCCCTTCTCTGGTTGGACCATCATAACAAAATGATCTATAAGATTAACTCTGATTTTTTTATAGCATCAATGCTCAAAAAATCTGGTTTTTGACTTTTATGACTTGTCACACTATCTCATCAAATTTCCTTTTTAGGCAAAAGTATAAACAAACTTTGCATTAAGTTTTTCATATTAAAAAGTATTGCTTTATAAATTAGCTTTTAATGTTCCCAGCCTTAATAAACTAAACTTCAACAAAACCAGTGCTTTAAAATCTACCCTGCCTTTCTGGCCCCATTTATCTAATAAAAGAGGCCAAAATCTCTCAACCTACATTTCTAAAGAAAACTACATCCAACCTTTATAATAAAGTCCTTGCACTGTGTATTTTTTTTTTTTACACGTGCTGCTTTATTGTGCATGCCAAGTACAGTAAGAATTAAAATATAAATTGATGTAAAAATTCAATCCCTAAGCTTAATATGTACCTTTGCACTCAGAAACTTTTACATTCTCTCCCATTAGTTGGGATTTCCACCTTGCAAGCTTCATTTCTCATATAGTTGCTTTGCTTTTCTCCAGCAGAATAGAAAACATTCAGTATTATTTTTAATTCAAGAAAGTATTGTGGAAAATTTCATAAATTTTACCTCATATACTTACGATGAATTTTACACTAACCTAATTTTCCTTTCAAAAACATTTAACATGTTCAGCAGCGGGTTTCAGATCTGAAAAATTCCTGAATATTTAATTTATGTGTTATAGGAGAAATTGGACTTTTTCTAAGTATATTGCTGATTTTTAAAATTATAAAACAGCATACCAAATCTTATTTCAATTATAAAACTTTGTAAATTAAATTTTACATCTTGATACCAGTAAAAAAAACATATTAATCAAATTTTCATAAATACTTGAGATTGATTAGAATATTCCTAAATTTCTTTTACTTATTTACTACTAAATATTTTTGATTTGTGTACTCAGTTTTTATTTTAAAAGTGCAAAGGTTATTAAGCTTAAAACATTAAATTTAAGCAGTGTAAAAAAGTTTTACAATGATTTAACATGACCAATAAAATTTATTAAACATATTTACATATATTCACAGATTCTTTCATAGTTGTGTATTAAAATAGACATTTACAATTTCAGAATTTTCATTCAAAGGCATTTTTTTCCCTCCAAGGGAAAACAGGCTCTACTGTGAGATGAAAAAAGAGCTAAGTTTCTTTATGTGACTAATTCTAAATAATATGTCCAACACAGTAAGTCACAGGTTTTATCACAGGAGACTAGCATGAAATGCCTTAAACTGTTCCAGGCATCCATGTGGAGAGAGTTAAATTATAGGAAGCATGCAATACAACTAAGTCACAATCATTACAGTTATGCTGATAAAAACAAGCTAACTCAAACACATGCATGCCTTATTTAAAAGTTTTGCTACCTGAACACACTACTACTACACTCCATACAAACTACAACTTTGGTCCAATAAAACATTAGACAAACAGTTCTATATTTTTTTTTTGTACAAGTTTTGACTACCAATCCCTTCGTATACGTTTTGATCATTAATTACAAGATTTACATCTGCACAATATGTATAAAATAAGTTATTAAAAAGACAATATTAAAACTTTCAAAAAGAAAACTGTACAGTTAATTTACAGCTATAATAAACTGAAGAAACTTTGTGCCAAGTTTTTCTTCCACCTTAGAAACTATTTGGTAGGAATTGAACCTTTCAGTTTACTGATATAGTTTTATTAAAACCTGAAAGAGATTTGAATACTAGTGGTTATCTCGTTACTTAGAGTGCTAACAACTTCCAGCGCTGTTAGCCTCTTAACTTTCTAAATACTTCCCACGGTCTGCAACGTGCTCTTAATGCAATAGTTACCTTTCACCAATATAAATAATGGTTTTCTGTTAGAAACTGTGTTTGGATCTAAGACCCATAAGAACTCTCTTCACTTTTATAAAATGACAGTGTGTACCCCATACCCCAACTTTAACTGAACTTGACCAGCAACTGTAAAGGCATACTAGCAGTCCTTCTGTCAGAAGGCAGTGCTCCACACTAGGACAATTGATCATCAGCAGTTTACGCTGGTACCGTCAGGAAGTAATGGCTATATAGGAGTCAATTCAAAGTCGTCGTTAACATCAACAAGGGGAACATAAAACTCCTGGATTTCATAAATGCTGATAGATTTATAGGTGGCAGGATCAAGTTCCTGGAGTTTGAGCTGCCATTCTAATCTCTGGACGGCATTTAAAGCCGCAGCTTCATGTTGTTGCCTCATTAGAAGACAGGTCTATTTAAAAGAAGAAAAGAGTTAATTAGCTATTTTGTTAAAATGTAATCTCACTTGTAGTTTCTTTAGGGACTCAGATGGATCCACCAGGAAAAGGGTTTGGATTATGAATCCATTTCTGTTTTACACTATTTTTACATATATGCCAATTATTTATGGGTCTGCCACTTTGCTTTCATCTTTAGGACTTTAATTTGAAAATATTCTTTCAAATTATGAGATTTCAAATTATTGAGGAATCATGAAAATCTAGAAACAAATAAGTTTTGAAATGATTCAAAATCTCAAATAATTTATGTTACGAATTTGCAAAATATATTTCTTCTCACACTGTTCTCCTACTCTGTCATGTGACATGGCTGTTACAAGACAGGTGCACCAAGACCCACACTGGAAACTACCTTTTCTGTGGCAGTTTCATCTTTTATACCACCTTAGTCCTCAAAATAGACTTGTGGTCTTTATTTCCCTTTATTTTTCCAATTGTGGGTTTGTAGGGGGATTCATGACTAGCTCGTATTTCCCTTAATTATGTCTTCCTACAGAGCTGTACTTTCTGTTGAAGAAGTGGGAAGCACACATTTAAGTTGACTTTTAAAGATACATACCTTTAATTTGTCAAATTTATCATCCACATCTTGTAACCAAGACATGAACTGTCTTGCATTAAAGCGATCCCTCACAGAAGTTTTACTGTCATCAGACTAAAAGAGAACATTAAAAGTAGTTGAATTTTACACAATAAGCCATTTCAAAATCTATATGCCATTATAATATCTTTTTATGGCATATACCCTTTTAGTAATGATGAAAACATAAACCAAAAAAGATAAAAAATAAACTGAAACTGCTAAAATTTGATAAAGCTATTTTTTCCATAGTAAGTAGACAGATTAGTTATTAGAATTCATAGGATGCTGAATTTAGTTGTAAGAATCTTACTGCTCTCTGGGTCAAAGATGTATCTGAAAAAGGCAAGTTTTGAGGTATTTATGCCTGGGACATTATTATAGTTTATTAAATTTCAGCTTTAATTTCTTTTTGTTGAGACAGAGCCTCAAGCTGTAACCCTGAGTGGAGTGCGGTGATATCACAGCTCACAGCAACCTCCCAACTCTTGGGCTCAACTGATTCTCTTGCCTCCACCTCCCAAGTAGCTGGGACTACAGGCACCCGCCACAACGCCTGGCTATTTTTTGGTTGCAGGCGTCACTGCTGTTTGGCAGGCCTGGGCTGGATTTGAACCCGCCAGCTCAGGTGTATGTGGCTGGCACCTTGGCCGCACATACTCGTATCAACTCTTTTTCTTTTTTTTTTTTTCTTTTGTGACAGAGTCTTACTTTGTTGCTCTAAGTAGAGTGCAGTGCTGTGCCGTGGTGTCATCATAACTTGCAGCAACCTCAAACTCTTGGGCTCAAGTGATCCTCTTGCCTCAGCCTCCAAAGTAGCTGAGACCTCAGGTACCCACCACAACACCCCAGCTAGTTTTTTATTTTTAGTAGAGACAGGGTCTTGTTCTTGCTCAGGTCTCAAACTCCTGAGCTCAAGCCTACTGAAGTGCTAGGATCACAGGCTTGAGCCACTGTGCCTGGCTCTATTATCAACTCTTGAGTACCAGATTTGGAATTAAGGTATCTTCAATTTTCAGGTTTGTAACTGTGTAATCTGGAACTAATTATACATTTTCAATTTTCTATTCTATAAAATGGGATTAAGATTACCTTTCTCAAGCTTGTTTTAAGAATTAAGAGTGTTTCTAAAGCCCTCATCCCAATGCATGGGTATACAGGAAGCACTCATTCCAGCGCTCACTCAAATGACTGCTGCTGCTATTACCACCAGCACTGCCAAAGTGGCACATAAGCCTCAGGTAGCCACAATTCACATTTGTAGTTTTTAGCAGCTATCACTTCATCTTTGGTCTTCAAGTAAGATGTTCTGACTATTTTAAATCTTACCGAATCTCTTAAAAATATTACAAGTTTATTCTGAAAAAGAACAAGTAATGATAAGAAACTAGACTTATGGATAATGGCCCCAAGCCCAAGAAAAAGTAGACATTTTCCCCCACTTTGTTCCTCAGAGGCTGTTCCCATAGACTTTTCTACCTTTTTTTTTTTTTCCATTTCAGGTCGATGTGAGAGTACAAACAACTAAATCATAATATTTGAATTTTTTAGATAGAGTCCCTCTTGTAGGTATGTCCTGCACGTAAAACGTGTGCCATACTGTGAAAGGGTGGCATATTTAAATCCCTAAAATGCAGAAATATTTTTAGAATAATTTTCTCTATTAAGAGAATTAAGCCTCACATTTTGGTATCTTATCAAGTTAAAAATTTTTTTCCATGTCAGGCCAGATGCAAAATGTGCCAACACAGTAACAAGGTTTGAGAGAGGTCTACCTCACAAAACTCCAATTTTCACGTGGTTATGAACCACAAAAGGATCTCATCAAACTTAATTTGAATTTAAAATCATGTGGCTTGGATCACTAAGAAAATGTGGAGTAGGATACAATTACTCAAGGTATCAAAATCTCTTTATAACAGAAAATGTGTATCACTTACTTTTAGGAGAGAACAAAGAAAATAAGTCTTAGGTAGAAATTTAAGAAAATAAAGTATAGTCTATGGTAATTTCTTTAGCTTGATATAAAAAAATTTTTTTCCTCAAGAGAAAGATTAAAATTTTCAGTTCTTTAATTATTAAAACTATTGTTTTAATAGTTTTAACATGATCTTTTGCTTCTGATTTGTGGGATAATTCTGAGCATTTACTGGGAAAATACATTTATTTTTGAAATTCTCATTTAACTTGAGACTGAGCATTCCTCAGTTGTGCTAGATTTCATTACCAGTATATTTTATATCTGTTTTATAACTTATCAGAAATTCCTTGGTTTAGTTGTTTCCCTCCTCAATTTCCAGCTCTGCTACGTATTTATTTTTGTTATGTCTTTTGTCAATTCAATGAGTTTTGGGAGGAAGAAGAAGAAATAAACAGGTTGTGTGTTAACTCAACCAACCTGAACTAGAAATCTTCAAGAGACTTTTCTTGTAGCTTGATTATAAAGCTTCACTTATATTGCTCTAAAATTGATTTCATTCCTCTCTAATCGCTCAAAACTTAGAAAGACCTCAAGGTAGCAAGCACATAATCTAGTCCTGCCTCCAGCAAAGTGGTTGAATGATTAATTTTAGTTGTTAAAAACCATCCATTCTTCCCTTTAAAATCTTTAAAAGTCTTTGGCCTTTCTAGTTTTTCTTTAAACAGTTTTCTTAAGATTCGATTATACAATTTAACAGTCTCTTCAGGGAAGAGAACACTGAACACTTTCACTTGAAATAAAGTGATGCCTTTAAAGTCTGACATCTACTTGTCTATAAATCAATGATTTTATAGATGAGCAAAATAAAGCTCAGAGGGCTAACAATCCTTTTCTGTAACATTCCCTACTATCCTATGTATTACTAGTTTGTCTGCTTTAAAAAAGCATTTTCGTTTTTTAAATGATAATCGTTCTGTGTTTATATTTAAAAATTTTTAATTATTACCTTCTTCTGACTGATGAATTCATTCTGGTTTATGAGGCATAAAAAATTCTTGTAACTGTTATGATTGGTTCCGAACTCATATAATTTTACATGGCAGTAAACTTTATTGAAAATACTGCTCTAGTCTTTTCACAATGAATGTATTCCACCACGATTCAAGGTCCAAACAGGAGGCTGGCCCTGCTTTAGTACCATCACAACATAGAGGCGCTACCTGACTATACTGCAGCTTGATGGCCAGAACTAACTTATAAACATCTACTTTAGAAAGAAATTACATGTTACCTGTAAGGGAATTATGCTAAACACATTTGTATGTGGTGATTATCTGCTTTAGAAAACAGAAGACCAAGTGATCTGGAAGTACACTGGTTGGAAAAAGTTACCTTCTTTGAGCTTTAAGGACTGTTGAATTCAAGTTTCTTTGATGGCATATATTCTAAAAAAATCTCAAATTTTATTTTTAAAAGCAGTCATTCTAAATGTTATCAATGAACGTTTTACCTGAGAGTCCAATGGCACATTATATACTTCTGCGTCCAATAAAACAGTACAAGCACTAAATGGCAGTGTTTGATTTGCCAGTGTTCTTGCAGCTCTGTAATGAACACGTAGAACTTCCTGTTCATTGGATACAATGAGTTTTTCCTAGTTGAACAAAAAATTAAAAAAAAAAAAAAAAAAATCAATCTTCAACACATTGTTTTTAAAATAAAAAACCCTCAATACATTAAAAGACCTGAATCTGAGTAGCTTTTTGTTCACAGCAAGCTTGAGAAATTTGAGAACAGTGTTCCAAAGTATAAATTTTATTTCCAAATTGGTAGTTTCCTTTCTTTCTTTCTTTTTTTTTTTTGAGACAGAGTCTCAATTTGTTGCTAGAGTGTTGTGGCATCAACATGGCTCATTGCAACCTCAAACTCCTGGGCTCAAGTGATCCTCCTGCCTCAGCCTCCCAAGTAGCTGGGTCTACAGGTGCAGGCCACCATACCCAACTAATTTTTCCTCAGGAGGAGAGAAGGGGTCTCACTCTTGTTCATGCTGGTCTTGAACTCCTGAGCTGAAGAAATTCTTCTGCCTTGGACTCCCAAAGTACTACGATTACAGGTATGAGCCACTGTGCTCAGCCTAAAATTATTTTTTAAAGTATAATGGTAGCTTTCAGTATATTTACAAAGATGTTCAACCAACACTAATTACAGAACTTTTTTTTTTTTTTTTAAGACAGAGTCTCATTATGTCGCCCTCGGTAGAGTGCTGTGGCATCACAGCTCACAGAAACCTCAAATTCTTGTGCTTAAGTGATTCTCTTGCCTCAGCCTCCCTGGGCGTGGCAGCTGGGATTACAGGTGCCAGGTGCAATGCCCGGCTATATTTATTTATTTATTTATTTATTTATTTATTTATTTATTTATTTTGTTGTTGTAGTTGTCATTGTTGTCTAGCAGGCCCAGGCTGGGTTTGAACCCACCTGCTGGCGCCCTACCCACTGAGCTATGGGCACTGCCCCCAGAATATGTCTCATCACTCCAAAAAGAAATTCTGTACCTGTTAGCAGTCACTCCCCACTGTCCCTTCCTCCATCTCCTGGCAACAACTGACCTACCTTTTGTCTCTATGCATTACCTACTTAAAGCACTTAACATAAAAGACTCATACAATATATGGTCTTTTGTGTGGCTTCTTTCACCCAGCATAATGTTTTCAAGGTTCATCCATGCTGTAGCACACATTAGTACTTTATTCCATATTAGGGTGGAGTAATATTCCATTGTATAATACATCAAAAAACTCCCCTGTGAAAGATGTCCTCCTGGTAACAGGAAGAAAGAAACATTCTTATGACCAGAGATAGGGACTCAAGGCCAAGAGAATCCTATACAAACAGACTTGTTAAGGTAACCTTCACTTTCTTTTAGCCTCCTCATGTATTTTACTTGTCCACAGTTGCCTTTCTTTTTTCAACCTAGCATAAAAGAATTTAGGTCTTGCTACTTCTTTGGGTCTGTCTTTATGAGAGTTCCTGTGTGATGTACAACTTGTATCTGTACATTTTCCTCCTGTTTATTTGCCTTATGTCAATTTAATTCTCAATCCCGGAAGATCAAAAGAGGGACTTATGCTTCCCCTCCAAGTTGTTTCTGCCATAAACATTCATACTCAAGTTTTTGGATGTATGTTTTCATTTCTCTTCGGTAAATAATTAGGAGTTGAACTGCTAGGTTGGTGGAACCACCGAACTCTTTTCCACAGTAGATGTATCATTTCACATTTCCATTAGCAAATGTATGAAGGTTTCAATTTCTTTATATCTTTGCCAACACTTGTTATTATCTTTTTGCTTATAGCTGTTCTAAAAAGTATGAGTGGTTTCCCCTTGGGGTGGCAGCTTCTCTTTTATAATAAATATTTTCATAGACATAAACATACTGTGTAGTGACACCAACTACCTGTAAAGCTCTAAGAATTGTAAAATCCTGCCTTCATGTATTAAGTGGAGTCCGAAACTTCCAATTATGTAACATGCAGTTTACTCTACCATAAGGTTAATACAATGATCTAGATAATATGCACACAGCAAACTGGGAAATCCTCCAGGCGAGCTGCAGATCCCAGCCATCCTGATCTTGACTAGACTTGTGCCATCTGGTGGTAACTGTATTATTCTTGGCTTAACATCAATGGGTATAAACCTGAGACCTGCAGCTGACTAGAACTTTAAGGACAAAGGGAGAGACTCCAGGAACTCCCCAGTTATATAATATCCATCATTTTTGTGGCCTTGTCTGAGAGACTAGGCTGGAAGAACAAAAATGATGCTCTAATCTTCTCCTCCCAACTCCAACAATGTTCCTCATTGTCTCCTCAACCCATAAGAACTTTAGTATTCCCCAGTTGAAGAATGCAGGTCATGCTGTATATAAATAAATACGCATCACTACAGAATTTTACTGTATTTATAATTTAGCGAAAGAACAAAGAGAAACGGCCTAAAGACTTAACTTCTTAAGTCCTATGTAACAAATGATAAACAGGTTAAGTCTAACATTCATGATTAATTTAAGCACAATTTACAGTGCAACTTGAAGCAATAAATATCCAAAAACTTGACCCAAAAGTAAGAAAAAATAGAAGTGTCTTCCTAGAAATTTGTTCTAGTCCTGTAAAATTAAAAGCAATAATAAATAAACCTTTCAAAAGGTGAGGTATCCGTGTATACCTTCCCTTTCCTAAAATAATTAACAGAGATATGTTGTTTGATAGTCCAAATATTCCATTTAGGAGGAACATTCTTAAATCTTGTGTCCTTGAACCCCCTGCAGGGGTCCTCAAACTTTTTAAACAGGGGGCCAGTTCACTGTCCCTCAGACCATTGGAGGGCCGGACTATAGTTTAAAAAAAAAAAACAATGAACAAATTCCTATGCACACTGCAAATATCTTATTTTGAAGTAAAAAAACAAAATGGGAACAAATACACAGTTTGAGGACCCCTGCCCTAGAGCAAAGCCTTTAAATGTTACATGGAGACAGGTTATGGGCATATCAAAGCACTGTTTCCTCTTAATTCTTGGGGTGAGAGAGAGTACAGCATGGGGCAGTTCTGAGGAAATGGACCAGGGCCTCTGGTTGTAAGCTCTGTTCATTCATTTAATGTTGCATTCAAATGTTATTTTCTGTGGGGAAAATGACCCCAAGAAGCCCATGGATAGAATGGCAGAAGGGTATATGTGAACTTGAAATGGAAAAAACTTCTATCTTCTCATTGATGTCCAACTGGCATTTCTTTCCACTATAAATGTGTCCACAAACCCCCAGGTTGTCTGCAACTTTGTCATCCACAGAAATGACATATATTTCTAAATTTATATTAGTTTCTACAGATATCCCCTCAAAATTTCATGTTCATACTAATTTTTTCAAAACTCCAGCAGTTATTTGATCTGCTGCTGACACACAACTGCAGTTTCTCTGTGTAGAAATACTTGTGCAACACTGCTGGCCAAGGATGAAGCAATTCTTGCTATTTAGCCACCAACTGGTAAAGTTTTTGTTCTCATATTGGTCAGACATGTAAGCTGATGTGTCTGGTATTCTGTAATCTAAATGTTCATTAGTCAATTTGCAGAAGGCGGTATGTCATTTTGTTATTTGTTAAAATTCTGCAAGTTTCACAATTCAAATGAGGATTTTTTTTTTTTTTTTGAGGTACAGTCTCACTTTGTCACCCTTGGTAGAGTGCGGTAGTGTCACAGCTCACAGCAACCTCAAACTTGGGCTCAAGCAATCTTCTTGCCTCAGTCTTTTTTTTCCACGTTTAGTGAAGATGGGGTCTTACTCTTACTCAGGCTGGTCTCGAAATAGTGAGCTCAAGCGATTCACCTGCCTTGGCCTCCCAGAGTGCTAGGATTATAGGCATGAGCCACCTCAAATGAGGATTTTTACAAACTACTCATTGATAGTGGATCATACACAAGTGTTGTAAATTCTGTGTTTCTATATCAGCTCCTTCTTCTTTCATTGCTTCTTTTTGTAATCCTATGAACTTTATTTTACTCATTTAAAAACATTTTGAGAAAAGGTTCCAAATTTCCCAGATTTTTACAGGGGTCCAAAGAACAAAAAAAGGTTAAGAACCTCTGCTAGGGGAATCAGTCATGTATGAATCAAAGAAATTACATAAGATATTGTGTTTGCACATGAATAGATGTGTATTTCTATAAAGGACTACAGCTCATATACCACATTTTCAGAGGACTTTAACCCTCCCCCCAAATAAAGAAGGTATAATATTTTTGTAAATCCAGGCAAAATAACCTTTAAAATTTCTATAAATAACTGGATAGGTTTTTACCCTGTCATTTCATGTTAAGACTAACCACTGGAAACAAGATACTACAGTAGACCCTGTAAGGACAACGTAACACTGCCTTTATAAGCATTTTGCACTTTATCCCTAAAATAACTGGTAACTCCAAAACTTGGTAATCCACACATCCCACTGGAAATCTACTGCTGCAGTTCTACACATTGAACAAGTGATAAATATCATTTCATTTTGATCATACTGAAAATATAATAAACATGAATTCTAATATGGGAGCAGCTATCCTAAAATAGGCTTAAAAATTCTCTACCTATATTGGGATAAGCAGAAGATAACACAATATAGAAACATAAAAATCAAACTATTTCCCTCAATGGTTCTAAATAAGAAAAAATCCACTAATAAACTGTAAGCCATTTAAATCTATTTGTAAAATAGCTTTTTTTAAGCCTAAGTATAAATTTAAAAATTTCTTACCCTTTCAATACTGTGTTGCAAACGTAGTTTCATCCTTACAACTTCCTGTTGCCGGAAAAGCTCCTTAAGTGGATCTGACAGTGAAGGCGGTGGTGTAATCTAATTTTAAAAATATAGTTAAAAAATATTAGGATGTATTTATAATAATAACTATTCTTCTAAAATTAAACCCTTTTAGTGTATAACTTAAAAAAAAAAAAAGGTCTGGTATCTGTGATTTAAATAATACAGTACTAATTATACAACTGGTTGTTGCTGTTCAGTCCATTCTAACTGTGTGGAACACAGCAGAGTATCCCAGCAACAGGAGATGGTCGGCCACAGCAAATTTTAAAGAGCAAATCAGGACTGAGAAAGTTGCTTACTATAGCCAGACACATTTTAGAGTATCAGTGACAGCTCACAGAGGGAGGAGTCACAAAAACAGGAAAGCTGGTACAAACATGGAGTTAACACACCTAAAGATTATAGCAGTTTGAGTTTATTGGGATAGTGAATGAAGTCCCTTTGCACACATGATTAAAAATCAAACACTTAGTCCTCAGTGTTACACTCAATGAAAATCTTTTTAAAAAAGAAGATAAAATGGCCTAATGAATTTGTGGTTTTCAAACTTTTTTTTTTTTGTATTTGGCTCCTTTTATTATGCTACGGCATGTTTTCAGGGGTCACCCAGGTTATAGCAGGTGTCAATGCTTCATCAAACTTCTTTATTGCATGTGTCATCCTATACAATTCTGTTTATATTCATACTCCAAAAAGCCTGTGATTCATCTCTAATTTGATATTGGACTTTGCTATCTGCTTAATGAAACTCACTGAATCTATGTCTGCATTCTACTCTTTTATTTTTAATTAATTTTTTTTTTGCGGTTTTTGGCCGGGGCTGGGTTTGAACCCATTACCTTCGGCATATGGGGCTGGCACACTACCCCTTTGAGCCACAGGCGCCGCCCTGTGCATTCCACTCTTAAAATACAGATATAGAAGAGATGGCAATAACCACCTGTGACCTCTGAATAATCTTCCTCTACCTCTGAGTGTCTGTATTTCCTTGCTTGTAATTACTATCAAGGTATTAGGGCAAAGCTAAGGTATCTCAGTTTGTTTTGGCACAGTATAATTTACTTGACTCTTAATGAACAGTTTAACTGTCAACTTCATC
The DNA here is from genome assembly GCA_963574355.1 of Loris lydekkerianus. Lineage (NCBI taxonomy): Eukaryota > Metazoa > Chordata > Mammalia > Primates > Lorisidae > Loris > Loris lydekkerianus. The sequence goes on along the minus strand of CAUYPK010071136.1, from coordinate 9,689 downwards.
TGAAAATAGGACAAGTGGGTATTATATTTGCTTCCTGATGTGGTGCCACAGGAAATCATACACCACCACATGTGAAAAGCTCTTGCCAAAAATCAAACCCAGATCTAGCAAGACTCTATAATCAGCATTCAGTTTACAAGGATTATAGGGGACTGAAAACCGTATTAAATAACATCACAAGGATCTATTCAATTTAAACAGAATGTGGAGAATTCTACAGGACACATAACTTAGTGGGCTAATCATTCTCAAAGGCCTCTAATTTCAGTATATTTGTTTCATTTCTGTATCCTGTCAGCTACTTTAAATTTAATTTGGTGCTTTTGTTTCAGTTTTGCAAAATCATATAGGCCTCTAGTTATCTCAAGGAGTGTAAAGGAATTACATCTACTTGTGTGAGGCTGGGGGGTAATGCCTCAGCTGTGTCTCAAAGGAAGAGCCAGAGTAAGGAGAGAAATGAGACACTGTTGCCAAAAATAAATAAATAAATAAAAGGCTGAGGGAGAGAGCTAATTCTTAGAAGAGAGGACAAGATGATTAAAGGCATAAACAAAGCAAGCAGCATGGTATCCACAGGCAACTACAAGCAGTCCTGAGTTCCAGGAACATCAAATCTGACAAAAGAAATGGTGAACCAAGGATGGAGTGATCAGCAGGGCAGAGCAATGGAAGCTTAAGTCTATTCTGTAAAGCATACGTAATTCTTAAAGTCGGCTCCAAAGAACATTAAACCCATAAAGACAATTTACAGGAAATGGTGCCAAGAACAAGTAAATTTGAGAAACACTGTGGACCTGTACACAGGTACCCACGCTGGAGCCTCACAATTAACACATTAAAGGTTCTGAGAAGTCTTGTGTTGAAACAACCTGTTTTTTAGATTGTTAGTATTTCCAAAACTTATTTGACCATGAAAGCCTCTCCCGACCCCTGTAATAGAAGGTATTTAGTTAACACACAAGAGGTTTTTACATAGAACATAGGTATCAGGGAGCTACTGTAAGTCTTACAGCTTGCTGTTGTGTCTGGGGAATTGAGGAAGCAAATCATAGTTGAGGTGATATGAAATGGAGGAGGGAGTGATGCAGGTTTTTGGGTAAGTTCAGTTGAGTGTTGACATGCTGAGCTTGTGAAGCTAATGGACATTCCAGTGGAAGCAGAAAGAAGGTAAGGACAGAGATTTGGGCAGAATATATCAATGTTGGAATCATCAACATGTATCATCACATACAGAGGAGAGATAAAAATCACCAGAAGGATACATGGAGACTTTGAGAAAATTTTCCCTTTGCTGTTTTCCTCATCTACCTTTAAATAAATCATGTATGGAGATTTTATCATTCAGTACCTGTGAGTCCCAGCAGCCTCAAGAATACTCACTCTCTTTACAGTCTCCCAGGGGTACACTTGCCTCTTACCACCCACTCTTGGAATTCCTCCAGGATTTCTGTAGGGTATGCTGTAACCAGTGGCCACAGTAGATTGCAGATTGTAACAAGTTTCGGCAAACCTGACCTGCAGTTTTACCTTTTTTTTCTTTTTTGCAGTGTTTGGCCAGGGCTGGATTTGAACCCGCCACCTCCGGCATATGGGGCCGGTGCCCTACCCCTTTGAGCCACAGGCGCCGCCCTTTTTTTCTTTTTTTTTTTTTTGAGGCAGAGTTTCATTTTGTCATCCTCGGTAGAATGCCGCAGCATCACAGCTCACAGCAACCTCAAACTCTTGGGCTTAAGCAATTCTCTTGCCTTAGCCTCCCAAGTAGCTGGGACTACAGGTGCCTGCCACAATGTCTGGCTATTTTTAGTTGTAGTTGTCATTGTTGTGTGGCAGGCTTACGCTGGATTTGAACCTGCCAGCTCTGGTGGATATGGCTGATGCCTTAGCCACTGAGCTACACACATTGAGCCAGTTTTACTTTTTTCTAACCTTGATTTCCTCTGGAAAAATGGCAGCATCCTAGTTAATTTTGAGGAAAGTAATTAATGGAAGAATAAACACTTAGATGGATTCTATGAACACTTCACCAAACTTCTAATAGGCTTTACAACCAGATCACATAAATATGAGGAAAGGTCATTTTGATGAAATGGTAATCAGCTAGCTAGGAGGAAATAAATGGATAAAACCATAATGGAAAGTAAGAAAAATAATATAGGGCTTAAACAATTTTTGTTACTTTGGTCTTAATTATTTTTTCAAACTATATATATATATATATTTTTTTTCAAACTATATTTTGAACAAAGGAGTTTTAGTTTAATAAACTCAAACATGAATCCTTTCATGAGCAAAAGGCTGGAGTTCATATATTAGTTCTATTAAATGTGGATCTTAAAGTCACTTGAAGCTGGAAAAATAACGGTAGCTCCTTAAAACTGCATAGTTTTTTAACGTTTTAAATTTTAAATGGGCTTTGTTAAATGGGCTTTGGCATACACTATTTCAACTTGCTTTGAAGTAGGGTAGATATTCTTGTTTTATAGATGTGGAAACTAAGGACCAGAGATACAAAGTGAATGAATCATTCAAGATAACACAGCTGGTTTGCAGCAAAATCTAGAATTGAACTCATGAATGCTAATTAGAAATCCACTGTTATTTCTACTTTAGTAATTCTCATTTAAACACAAAAAACTCATCTTTAAGTATTTCTCAGCTCTACCTTATAGCCCCTTTTGAAACAATATAATACCTAAATTATATCCCTAGAATTGCTCCAAGGGAATCAAACTTGTGTTACATTATCTTTACAGGAATAAAAGGTGAGTATATATATGTATATAACATATATATGTAATACGTATATGTAACATACACTATGTATTGTGTATACAATACAGATGTATATACACTTTTATCTCTATATGAGGTCAATATGTAGGTCATTATCAAAGTTTTGCAATATACAAAAATCACGAGACATAAAACTCACATGGATGAAACAAATGAAGCCCTCCCAAGAAGACTGATAAGCCAAGCAAGCTGAAATTTACACAGGTGAATCAGAAAGGGCACTGCCAATTATTTTTGGAAAGTGAAATAATGGACCATAATGGAGTCTGTCTCAAAACTTTTGTAGTGACCCACATGTATATGAAGTCAACATATTGCATTAAGGAAGCAACCTAACATGGTTTATGTGAAGTTGTTCTTACTGAAAAGGTTTGTACAGAATTCAAATTTAAACTACCTTTATATTTATACCTGTATTTCAAGCCTGTAACAGTAAGTAATATTTCAGGTAAAATTATCCTTTTAGAAGAAATATAATTTGGGGCATAAGAAAACCCAAGAAAGTTGCCAGTTTTATATTCTTTGAATATTATTTTTTTGAGACAGGGTCTTGCACTGTCTCCTGAGCTTGAGTGCAATGGTGATACACCTAATAGCAACCTCAAACTCCTGGGCTCAAGTAATCCTTCCGTCTCAGTCTCCCAAGTAGCTGGGACTTGGTCTGGTGCATGCCACCAGACCTGGGTAATTTTTTCTATTTTTTTCACTCTTACTCAGGCTGGTCTGGAACTCCTGGCATCAAGCAATCCTCCCACCTTGGCCTCTCAAAGCGTTAGGATTACAGGCCTGAGCCACAATGCCTGGCTCACAATCCTTATTATTTTTAATCTACTAGGTGCTATCTAAATCTCTTTTAAGAAGACTTAAAAGGTACTAGTACCAGGCAGATTCTGTGAGTGTGGGACTAAAAGACCATCTTCTAACTTTTTGATCTTTTCTGAACTGGGCTTTAAAAGAAGGAACATCTTTGAAATAGCACAAACTAGTCAGAGGACTCAAAGTATAAAAAGTGTACACAGTAGGGATAGTAACTATAGCCAAGACAAGAAAAGTATAAAAAGGACCTTGTATACAAGAGACTAAAAGTTTAGCTAGAAAATTAGAAGTCCCTGAAGGTATTTAGCCCAAAACTGATTTTGCCTACTTTTTCTACTTTAAAAAAATGTAGCTACCAGAAAATTTCAAATTACATGGCTTACATTACATTTCTATTGGACAGTGTTTAAGATGTATATCAAGTGATGACGTTACTTACTGTGGGAATGCAAATCTTGCTTAAGGGATTTCCATCCAGGAGATAGGATCCATTAAATGTTACATATTCATCATAATACTGAGGTGCTTGAGGAATAACACTACATAATAATTTGCGTTTTTCTTCAATTTTTTTCCTTATGTGCAAGTATTCAAAATATGGATTTGCTCTCTCTGAACTGTATGGCTGAATCTCATCTAGTTTCAGAGAATCTACGATGGCTGCCAGAGACTGCTGAGTTTTCTCTTTTGCTTGCAGTAAAGAGGGACTCACTTGCACAGGCTGAGGTACACGTGACACTTTCCTTTTCCGTGGATGGTGAATCTGAGGATCATCCTCTTCAGTTAATCTTATTCTTCCTCTAGGAGATGAAGACTCACTGTCTTTTTCTGATAATAGTGTACAATTGGCAAGAATCTGTTTGCTCTGATTTGCCATTGTAGTTGCTTTATTTCTAGTCATTCTTTGGGGGATTTGGTTTTCAGTTTTATCATATTCAATATTTTCTTCTAATTCTACTTTAACTAGTTGAGCATATTTATGCATTTCTGGTTGAGCTGACAGTTGTGAATGGTTTTCCAGACTGGATAACGAGCTTTGTTGAGATTCTTCATCTTCAATGGAAAGTAAACACTTTTCACTTTCAGGACAATGTTTTGGATTATCTTGTTCATTCAAGTTTCCTTTTGGCATCCCTGCATTCATTTCACATAAATCAGAATCACGCCTATTTAAATGAGTTAAAACCAAACTCTCCAATTTTTCTTTTTCAGGTGAAATAACCTGAGTATCAGTTGTGCTAGTCTCAACTTCATGGTCACTGGAAGACTTGTAAGTTAGTTTGCTAAATGCATAATGTGTAGTTAGCTGGGTAGATGCATCACTTCCATTCAAGTCCTTTTCTGATAATACAAGTAAAATATTAGTCTTTTCAAAATTTGGTGATGGTTCTTGTACAGTGCTTTCAGAGTACACTGGGACAAAAGCATCTGTTCTTTGAACATCTGCTAGAAAAAAAGTATCTTCTGTATCTTTTTTAGATTCATTATCAGTATCTAAAACAGAACTGATAATCTGAATTGCATTTTTCTGTTGTAAAATACCTGGCTCTTGATTGGCTACATATGATGAAGACATATGTTTAGAAATGGATTCAGCATCTGAAAGTGATTGGCTAGAGAAAGAACAAGGTTGCTGTAAAGGCAGAAAGGATGCTGGATCCTGAGCACAAGAGTTTGCTGACAGTACAGTCTGCTGGAGAGATAAAAAATCAGTATTTTCTTTTAGTATTTTGGTTTCAGAATTACAAAAGCCCTGAACAGAGGAATCTTGATCAGGTGTATTAGAGTTTGGGCAGATAAAGTCTCTGGTGGTTACAGACTCCAGATTATCAACAGGTATCTCCCATGCTTTATTTTGGATTACACCAACTGGATTAGATGATTCTAAATGCACAGGACTGTCCACTATAGTGCTCACTGGAGCAGTACTCTTGATGACATTTATATCTGTTGAAACATATTTGTTGTTTACAGATACAGCTGGGGAGGCTGCAAAACTGGAATGTATGTTAGACACATTTGTATGGTCTCTTTCAGGCACATTTGAGAATATCTCAGGTTTGGGGGAAGGACAAGCATCTCTTGGCACAGCTAATAAGCTACTTTGACTGTTTTCTTCTGATATTGTTTGGAATTGTTTTGTATGTTCACAAATGACAGATGGCATGCTACATCTTCGAACTTCTACGATAGATCTCCCCTCGTTGATAACTAGTTTAACATCTTCTACAGATGATGACCTGAGATGGGATGCTGGAAGTCTGTGTGCATACTGTGGTTTAATTCGATCTGGAAGATCAGCCAGGCTGTCCAATTCCCTTTCATGAAGGGCAGGAGATTTGGCAATTGACAAAAAAGGTGACTGGGAAAAGGACATTTGGGATTCTGAACCTTCTAACATAAAGTCAGAGTCATACTCAACTGGAGGCCTTGGAGTTGTCACTGTAGTATGGCAGGAATCTTCTGAGCTAGCAACAGAAATCATGGAAACAGATCTGGAGCTGAGACACAGCTTTTCAGTTTCTGATCTAGGAGATCTGTTTAAGCTACTATCTGAAACAAAAGATGACTTCCCTAAATTCATTATATTTTTGTTGTCAACAGATTGTGATCTGCTGCTTACAGCATCTTTAGGTTGTTTGTCCTTGGTACAAGCATCAGTCAACTCTGAACTTTTTGACCTAGTAAGTTCCTTATTTTTGGATTCAGTTAGTGCATGCTTTGTTTTCTCTTTATCTTTTACTTTAAGTTCTAAACAGTTGCGATTTCTCAACCGTTCCTTTTCCTTCTGCTTTATTTTTTCCTTATGTTTTTTGTGCCACTGTTCTATTTCTAGGTCTTTAAGGCTTAGCATTCGCTCAAAACTTGTCTGCATTAAATCATCATTCACTAACCTCTTTTCTTTAGGTCGAGTATCCTTTGATGCTGGTGACGACTTAAGTTTAGGCTTATCTGCTTCAGATTTTAGTTTGAGTAAACTATTGAGTTGGATCTTATCTTTATGTTTGTCTCGTTCTTTGTATCTATCTATATCCTTATCTTTTTTATCTTTTTCTTTTCCATCTGGAATTTTCAATGGTTCATCTTTTTTTTCTTTAAGGGATAAAGGTTTTTCATGTTGTGCTTTATTACTATCTACTATACTTGCCTTTTTCTCTTCCTGTGTGTGTTTGGAGTTAGTTATATTTATACTTTCCTTATCTCTAGATTTCTCCCTTTTATCTATCTCTCTGTCTTTGTCTTTACTTTTGCTTTTGTCTGACTTAGTATACTCACTATTTTCTGACTGTTTATTTTTCTTCTCAATCAAGTGTTTTTCTTTGCTTTCTGCTAGATGTCGCTCTTTTTCAGGTTTTTCTTTGTCATGTTTCCTATCAATTTTTTCCCTACTTTTCTCTCTATCATCAGTTTTTTTAACAGTAGTAATATTTCTTAGCTTCTCACCTTCTTTATGGCATCTGTCTGTGTGATGCGAATATACCTTGTCTTTATCTTTTATTCTATCAACACATTCACTAAGATCTAACTTCTCTTTTTCTGACTTATGCTCATGTTTTATTTTCTTCTCTTTTTCAAAATTTTTTCTTTCAGTCTTCTCAAAATCCTTTTCTTTAGTTTGAAATCGTTTTTCAGATTTTTCTTTACTTTCTTTTATATATTTTTCTTGTTTTTCAACATCTATTTCCTTTTCCACTATAGATTCATCATTGGCACTAACACTCAAAGAACTGAATTCTGTTTCTTTATCGGGCACATTCTCTCTCTCTTCTTTTAGATCTTTTATTTTTTCTTCCCTAGATTTTTCACTTTCTTTTTTAATCTTTTCCCGTTCTTCTTTAATGTTCCTTTCTCTTGGGATATGCTTTTCCTTGGCTGACTTATCATCTTTGTTTTTTTCGAATTTTGTTTTTTTTTCTAATGTTAGGGACTCATGTTCCATATTTAAAAATAAATCTTCACTTTCATCACTTTTAAAAAAATTCTCTTTCCAAAATTCTCTATCAAATTCTACACTCCTCTGCAGTTCTTTAGCACTGTCTTTATTTTTGTATTTTTCTTTTTCGCCTTCAATTTCCTTTTTATGCTTTTCTTTTTCCCTCTCTTTATGTTTCAATTTATGTTTTTTTAATGTTTTACCTTCTTTATCCATTTTTTTCAGTGTACAGTCTGAGTTTTCAAAGGTTGGACTGTGATCCTCATCCTTTACTTTTGCATTTGATTTTTCACCAAATTCTAAATGGAAATCTTTCTGATGTTTACTTTTTTCTTTATGCTTACAAGATTTTACACTTGAACTTTCTGGTAGGAATTCAGATTCTGTATTATCAAACCGAACAAGATCAGGCTGTAATGACATTTCAGAACTTCCCGGTGATAAACATGTTTTAGTATGCTCTTGTTTTAGTGGTGTTGATTGTTTTTCACTTAACCCACAAGAATGTTTGGGAGATTTACCAGCGGAAATATGAAATAAATGTAAGGAAGTATCATCTTTTGGGCTAAAAGATTTCCTAAAATTCCCCTCTTCTCTGTTTTTTTCTGGACAATCTAGTGCAGTATTAACTGTCAAGTTTGCTACTCTAGTATTTTCTTTTCCCTCTTTTTCTTGCTTTAGCTCTTGGTTCTCTTTATTTTTATTCTGGTTTTTTAATTTTCTTTTAACTTTGCCTTTCTGTTTGTGTTCACTTGAAACTACATAGTCCTTTTTGGTTTGTACATCGGAATTTGATGTTTCAGGGACAGAACATGAAGTAGAAATCTTTTTGGTCTGAAGAACTTCTTCATCAGAACTTTCAGTACTGGAATACAAAACCCTAGATGGTTTTTGTTTTTTACTTTTAAATGACTTTGGATAGAAGGCTTTCTCCTGTTTTGCAAATAAACTATTTTTTTCTGCTTCAGATTCATTCTCTTTTCGTTGTTCCTTCCTAAGAATATGCCTATCATCAATCATCTTATTTATTTCTTCATCATCATCATCTTTGAACTCATACTCATCAAGGGCAGATGAACGAGGTGCTTTACTGGGGAGTATTTGTTTATTTTCACAGATGAGAGAGTCCTTCTCTGTTTCAGAGTCAATATTTTCATCAACACTAGAAGGATTTACTGACTGAGCCTCTTCAGAATCTAGAATACGAAACGAAAATATTGGTCAAAACACAACTGTCAGAAAAATAAGACAGAGAAAGGCAGAACTTATACAATATTCTGAACAATTCAAAATCACTTCAGATTTATATGTACATAGTGCAACAGAAATATTCAGGAACTTTGCTACAGTGTTGCTGAAATATCTGCTTTATGAAGAGATCCTTTTGAAACTTCTAAAAGCACATAGAATGTTAAATTCATAACATATAATATAAAAATATACAACACAGAGATTCAAAAACTGTAAGTCTGGATTCAGGGGAAACATTAGTTACTAAAATGTTATGTAAAGTTCTGCATATATACACATCTTTTGTGGAGAGAAAATTATTTTTTAACCTGAATATGAGTCTCTCATCCAAACATCAAGAACCACTATTATAAAGGGCTTACTTATATAAACATCATACATTATTTTAAATGTTTCAGAATGCTGACTAGTAAAACTATAATGGACTGCATGATTCCCATGAAGAATAGCTTAAAGATGACTGGTTTTAATTATGTAAGAAATGTGACTAAGAAAAAAAAAAAACTGAAAAAACTACAATAAAAACAAAGCAGGAGGAATCACGCTACCAGACCTGAGATTGTACTATAAATCAATAGTGATCAAAACAGCTTGGTACTGGCACAAAAGCAGAGAAGTAGGTGTCTGGAATAGAATAGAGAACCAAGAGATGGATCCAGCTACTTACCGTTATTTGATCTTTGACAAGCCAATTAAAAACATTCAGTGGGAAAAAGATTCCCTATTTAACAAATGGTGCTGGGTGAACTGGTTGGCAACCTGTAGAAGATTGAAACTGGACCCACACCTTTCACCATTAACTAAGACAGACTCTCACTGGATAAAAGATTTAAACTTAAGACATGAAACTATAAAAATACTTGAAGAAAGTGCAGGGAAAACTCTTGAAGGAATC
>CAUYPK010071134.1:0-15942 GCA_963574355.1 Loris lydekkerianus | reverse complement strand
ATGTCTTTGTTATATTGTGACTTTTGGTCTTCTGGGTATAAACCCAGAAGAGGAATTATAGGATCGAAAGGCAGGTCTATTTTTAGGTCTCTAAGTATTCTCCAAACATCCTTCCAGAAGGGACGTATTAGTGGGCATTCCAAATCTGTACCACCTGGGAATGTCACAGATGAGACCTACTGCATTTTAACATCTCATGAAAGCAAAGGTTTGAGAAGCATTTCTGTCTTTGGTAGTGTGCATGGGGTCAGAACCTGCGCACGTTATCTCTCCAGTACTTTACCCCCTCGTCCTCATTTCATCACATCATAAGCACACAGAGAATGGAGACCTATTAGCTTAATGTTTATTCCAGAGTTAAATATAACCAGCTTTTCTTCATAAGGAGAAAGGTTGAGCTTATGTGTTTCTATTTTCAAGTCGGCAATCAAATGAAAGCATCAAAAAACCTGTATAGGGCCGGCTGCGGTGGCTCACACCTGTAATCCTAGCACTCTGGGAGGCCAAGGCAGGTGGATTGCTTGAGCTCACATGTTCAAGACCAGCCTGAGCAAGAGTGAGATCCCGTCTCTACTAACAATAGAAAAACTGAGATAAGAGGATCACTGTGAGCTATGACAGGTTGCTGTGAGCTATGACACTGCAGCACTCTACCCAGGGTGACAGCTTGAGATTCTATCTCAAACAAAAACAAAAACCAAAACAAAGAGAGAAGAAAGGGCTTAACAACTGATTTCCCTGAGAGAAAAAAGTCAGACTCTGTTCTTCTTATGCTTCTATACATCAGTCTGCTCCTTCCCGACCCAGTGCAGTCCCTCAATATACATCAAAACAGTGATGTTTTCTCTGTGTCTTGCCAACATTTTTTCTATTCTCTTCATCACCCATCATATTCATACATACAGTATGATATAAGAAAGAAAATGAACAAAGAGAGTGATCACATTGTATTTCATTTCTAGATAAACAGCTACTGTTCATTTCACTTCTAGGTCAAATAATGATAATCATTATCACTCTAAATATTTCTTTTTAATGTGAAATGGCATTTCCATTTAATTCTTTGGCAGGCTGCATTTTAATATACAGCCCAACCCCCAATGTTTCATGGCTATCTTTTGTAGCATTAAATACTGATCAGTGTTGATAATAATGAAAACAATAGTGTTATGTGATATAGAACACTTAGTAAATATTAGTCATGTTTGCTAACCATTTAATTCCCACAACAGTGTGAACTCATTAATATTTTGTTACTGTCTCCACTTTATCGATAAGAAAACAAAGATTCATACAAGTTAGTTGGACTTTCCCAGCTTTGAGTTATCCCAAGTCCCTCTAACTGCAAAAGCCTTGCTAAATATGCATTACTTCAACATTTACATATAAATGTTAAAAGGAAAAAACAGATACATAAAAAATATATCTGTTTATAGTTTCTTCAGGGATTAATCATAGAGAACACAAAATAAATATTTATTATTTTTCAATAAGGTTTGCCTCAAAATATATTGATTTGATTTTTATTAAAAAAAAAAGTTCCATTAATAGAATGGAAAAAATGTTCTATAAATGTTCCAAAGTATTATTTGATAAATTTTTAATGTGGTATTAATATGGGGGTACAGAGATTAAGTTACCTAGTTTGTTTTTGTAAAGTTAAATTCTGAGTTGTAGGTTTGTCCTTCACCCAAGAAGTGTGCAACACACCAGTGCGATGTACCCACTGCGTGGGAATTTACAAAACCCCTAACTCCCACTACTTGCATTTCATTGAGTTTTCCTTTCATGTGAGCACATAGGGGTTAATCCACTACGTCCAATTGAATCCTGAGGATACATAATGTTTTTCCCTGTTCTTGTCATGTGATAAATGTATCTTATACTTTATAAATTTATAAAGTCTCTATATACATTTGTTTGCCATTTGTCCAAATATGTATTTCCTTTTGTGATTCAAGTTTTTAAACATCAGCTTATCATTTTGCAAGCAGGGAACTAATCGCTCTATTTAGTTTATTTTATGTAACACAATGGAGAGAACCTAGAATAAACAGATGGGCAATTCTGGTTATTATAATGCAATTACCAAAATAGATCTTTACTTTCTTTTCTAAAAGTATACTAGTTCTACACATTTCACATGCCACAGTAAATTTTTACTAAGTATTCTGTTCCTATAGCAGAACTAGAAGAAAAAAATGCTATTTCATTTTATTATCCTTTTCAAGTACAAACTGCAAAGGGTCTGTTGATAAACAAATTCTCTCATGAATGTATGAATTTAAAATCACACTTTTACTCATTTGTTTAATGCTTAATTATAGATACAGATATATAAACGTATGGATATATATAATCACTTTCACAAAACAACAAATTACATGGGAATATAACTAGTAACTAAATTCGAGAAAAAAATTAAGATATTTATAAATCGGGCAGTGCCCGTAGCATAGTAGGTAGGGCGCCAGCCACATACACTGAGTCTGGCAAGTTTGAACCTGGCCTGGGCCTGCTAAAATCAACAATGACAACTGCAACAACAACAACAACAAAATAGCCAGGTATTGTGGCGGGTGCCTGTTGTCCCAGCTACTTGGGACAAGTACTGAGGCAAGAGAATTGCTTAAGCCCAAGAGTTGGAGGTTGCTGTGAGTTTGAGGTTGCTGTGAGCTGTGACCTTAAGGCACTCTACCAAGGGCAATGTAGTGAGACTTTGTCTCAAAAAAGCAAAGACATATTTATATATCATCACCTATATTATGCTCAAAAAATTAGTATTACGGTTCTGATTACTTTTGCTAGTATAAGAAAATTGTCATACTGGGGTGATAGAATTCAAACTCATTTTCTTTAATTACAAGTGTCTAATACCCCTCAGAAAAGAACTGGTTTGATATTCAGAAAGTGATTTTAGATGTTAGCATTCAATTAAATTGACTACTCAGAATGACCGTATTTCTAGTCCATAAAAGAAACAGTTTTATTGGAATAGTATTTCTTAATACTATATACAATTTAATCTGGTATTTTTTAAATCATAAATTGCCCATAATTTTAAGATAAATTACAAAAATGTCTGACATTGAAGACATTGATACTTACTGTGCATTTTAAGAACTTCATGAAATTCTTCTTTTAAAATTAGATACTTATATTTTGAGATTAAAGATTTGTTATGAAAAAATATAACAGATGCATTATTTTATGGATAAATTTACCAATTCTGAGAACAATTTAGTAAATATGAAAAAGTCTAATCATTTTTATTTGTGTCTCATATGCTCCTGAGGCACAAATTAGTACACATACACTAACTATATATACATATATATGTACTTTATATATTTATCATATGTTTGTTCCCAAAGGAACACAAGCTTTATATGGATAGAAGCCCATTATTCCCCCCAAATAATAATGTTCCTACTCATCTTCGGTATAAATATATAGCCATTATTATTATCTTTTTTTTTTTTTTTTTTTTTTTAAAGACAAGATTTTGCTCTATTGCCCAGGCTGGAGCGCAGTGGCACAATCACAGCTCAATACAACTTCATTTTTGTTTTTTTTTTGAAACAGAGTCTCACTTTTTCACCCTTGGTAGAGTAATACGGCATCATAGTTCACAGCAAATTCAAACTTCTGGGCTTAAGTGATTCTCCTGCCCCAGACTCCCAAGTAGCTGGAACTATAGGTGCCCACCACAACTCCCAGCTATTTTTAGAGACGGAAGTCTTGCTCTGGCTTAGGCTGGTCTTGAACCCATGAGTTTAGGTAATCTACCCACCTTGGCCTCCCAAGTGCTGGGATTACTCAATACAACTTCAAACTCCTGAACTCAGAGATCCTTCCACCTCAGTCCATGGAGCAGCTGGGACTACAGGTACGAGTCACCACACCCAACCAATAACCATTAGTTAATCATTTTCTTTCTACTTTCATCTTAATTAAGATATACTCTCAATTCAAACCATATATTGAGAATTTAGCACATGCCAGGCAATATGTAAGTGTTTGTTGAATGAAGCAGGAGAAAGATAGCATTATACATTATTTATGTCATCAGCATGTATTCCAGACCCTATAACAAAATAAGTATTTAGTTTTTCTTCTATTAAATATCCATGTAACATTTAACAACTACTTTAGTCTATTAGTATCTTCCTTTAATAATTTGTTAATAGAAGTGGTGGATTAGATAAATAAAAACTCAGGTCTATTTAATATCAAAAAGTACATGCTTTTTATACATAATTTAGTCAAAATTTTGAAATAGTTCATAAAGTGGATTTATGAAAATAATCTGTAGAGGAACATAAATTACAGTAAATATAGTATAATCTTTGAAAAATTGCAGGCTGGATTCATTAAACTAAATGTAGCAGTAAAATTATAGGGAATTACACATGTTTAATTTTCAAGTATGCAGCAAATAGTAATTTAATCAACAAAGATACTAAGTTAGGAAAGTTATGAGTCCAAAGAAAAGTTAAACAGCAAAAGAGAGCAGCAGAAGAAAAAAGAATACTTAGACACCATTGCTTTATTACCACCAATCTCTAAATTTCACTTGTTAGAAAAGCAGCTATGACAGAGTGTGTTTTCCAGAAACATCTGTATTCTACAATCTAAATGTTTGGAAAGATCCTCAAATTTAACTTCCACAAAAAGCTATCTCTAGTGCTGCCAAACTTGGGAATTAAATCAGAATACCCCACAGCCTCAAAGCTCATCCCCATAATCTGCCCAGGAGAGAAGGTGCCTCCCTGCACTTAGTTTTGACAAAAAGTAGGCATTTCTTCTGCCCTACCCAAGAGTTCAAGGAGAAATCTAAGTATCCTCAAAGCTCACCCCAGACTCTGTATCTCAGTATCATGTAATTTCAGCATTTTGGAAATCTAAGGCAAGAACAATATTTGAGCCCTCCCAGGAGTTGAAGAGCAGCCTAAGCAATGTAAGAGACCCTGTTTCTACAAATACAGTAGAAATTCCAAAGTTGACACCGCCCTACATTGACCACCTTCTTACGTTGACCTAATTTTCACAGTCTGGAATGCACCACATGTATGTATCAGCACAGTAGGCCTTGTTCCTTATGTTGGCCACCTCCATATGTTGACCAGTTTGCTACAGTTCCTTGGATGCTGAATTTACAGAAGTTCTACTGTAACATATTTTTTAAAAAAGTTATTTAGTCATGGTGGCAGGCACCTGTAGCCCAGTTACTTGGGAGGCTGAAGCAGGATGATCAATTGAGCCCAGGAGGCTGAGGTTGCAGTGGGCTATAATCATGCCATCACACTCTTGCCTGGACAACAGAGAGAGAATCTGTTTAAAAAAGAAAAAAAAGTTAAAGACAAAGACAGAATTCTGAAAGCAGCAATAGAAAATAAACACACCTCATATTAAGGAGTCCCACTTCAACTATCAGGAGACTTCTCAGCAGAAACCCTGCAGCTTGGGAGAGAGAGTAGAACAATATAGCCAAAGAGCTGAGGTAAAAATCCTGCCAAACAAGAATATTTCACCCAGCAAATCTCTCTGTCAGAAACAGGGAGAAAGTATTTCCCAATCAAACAAAAGCTGAAAGAATTCATCTCCATTAGATCCACATTATAGAAATTGCTAAAAGAAGTTCTTTAAACTAAAACAAAAAGCTACTAGTTACTAACGTGATACTGATTAAAGAACAAAACCCAGTGATAAAAGCAATAAAGATCATGTTTCATAATAATCTAAGACTGAAATGGTTGTGCAATTTTTTTTTATTCTAGCATGAGGACTAAATGACAAAATTATTAAAAACATCTGTAGCTGGAATAAATTGTTGAGAGATACAGGCTACAAAATAATGTAAATTCAGAAACAAAAACGGTGTGTGTTGAGAGGGAAAGGGGTAAAAATATAGGGTTGTTATGTGCAATCAATTTCAGTTGTTATCTGCTTCAATACACTGTTCTAAGGGGCAGATCTTCTATGTAAGCCTCGGAGGAACTACAAAATCAACTTCTAGGGGACACAGAAATAAAAAATAGAAACAACTCAAAATATACCATTGCAGAAAACCAAACAACAAAAGAAGACAGCAAGACAGAAGGAAAGAAACAAATATCTGCAAAATAACCAGAAACCAATGGACAACATGGCAGTAACTAATCTATACATGTCAATAATTATCTTGAATATAAATAGATAAATGTTTCCAATAAAAAGACAAAGAATAAATGATTGGATTCCAAAGCCATACTCAATAATATATTGCTAGGATATATATCATTTTTAAGGACACAAATAACTGAAAGCGAAGGGATGAAAAATGGCATTAGAAGCATAAAGGAAAACCACACTGAAGGATAAAGTCATATTCAGATAAAATACACTTTAAGTCAAAAACTCTAAAAGGAGACAAACAAAGACACTGTATAATAATGGTGCTGATGCATCAATAGAATAAAATAAATATAAAGATTTATATCATTATATAAACTTATACTTAAGCCTTCCTGTGCTTGGGGCCCTAGATAAGACTTTAGCACTTTGCTTGGAGGCCATTTCTAAACAATGAAATCATCAATATAAAGTACAAAAATTCAAGAAAAACACATGACACTTAATAAACTGCAAAAAAAGACATGTAGCATCTGATAGCTGGAACAAGAAGACAGAGCTTTGTAATGCTTCAGCTGGGGACATGCACTGTCAGGTGATTCGAATTTTTGTCACTTTGTGCCAGTCCCAAAATGAATACAAAAGCTCTGTATCGATTTACCCACAGAAATTTTGGCAGGAAATGAAATTTGAAATTACAGAATCCATAAAAAATGAGGATCTACTGTACTGTCTTTTCTTACATTCCCTCAAACAACTATTTTTTTCCCTGGAAATTGAGGTATTTGCTTTAATTAATTGCTCTCTTTTGTGTGCCAACTTAATTTTTATGTGTCTGTGTGCTTTGTGGTGAGTTGGCCTAAGAAACATGTTAAATGATATTTTAATGAGAAAGTTGGTTTTTAATTTTTGCCTAGGTTGAGAAAGCCTGTCTCGTGAGAAAGCATAACATCGCTTCTATATATAACCACCAAATAGTTGTCTCCCATACAGCTCTGAAAACATTCTTATGTGGTCTTATCATGCTCAGTATTATATAGGTAACATCACATTGATAATTAGGAAGTCAAGAAAACAATATATATTTTTTGACAATAATGGAAACTTGAAATAAACATTTGTCCCTGACATGTACTAAATCTATGACTCTGGAAAATTGGTTTAATGTTTAATACTTCTGATTCTTAATTACTAAACAGACTTCATACATTGCAGCTGTCTTTAAAATTTAAAGAGATGATACATTTTAAATCATATATAATGCCTGCCAAAGAAAAGGCAGTAAATAAATGCTATGTTTTCCCCTACACAATAAAAGTATGCTATCTATGAAAGGCTATAATGAAGAAAATACTCTTTTAGCACAATCAATATACTAAACATTTCTATAGGTTAAAAAGTGATTTAGATTTTTTAATAGTGTATTTAAAAAGAAAGAAAAGAAAATCCTATTGTTTAATACTTGTTTTTCCAAATGCAATTATTTGATGAGTTAATTCTCCATGGTCATGAAAGAAGTATAGAATCTATACTTGGTACTATTTAAAACACATCAAGAGATATGTCAGCAGCTTTTACCGTAAAATGAAATAAAGATAATGATTGACTGCTTTAAAAGTTTGAGAGTTTTAAGAAGCTTCAAGTGAACTTGGCATAGCATTTAGAGAAAGAGAAATATGTCTAAGGAATCAGTTGGCAGGTGTGGCAAAACAACTTACTGAGAGTGGGAAAGGATGTCCTTGGGCAAACCATCTTGACATGGAAAATTTCAAAGCAACAAACACAACGTGAACATTTTTTATTTTCTGCAGTCACTTCATTGGAACTATCAGAACTTGTTGAAGTGTACATTGTGGAATTAACAAGGGTCACTGTGCCTAAAGCCATAAAATAGCAAGTCAGAAAAACAAGAACCAAACAAACTCCACAATAGCAAAACAAGAAAGGAAAAATCCAAGGGAAAATATAGCAAGGTTTTTTTTTTTGTTTGTTTGTTTTTCCTTTTATCTGGTGATAAATAAAAACTATGAGCTAGGGAAGTATATTTATTTCCACTGTGGGGGTCTCACTGAAAGTCAATCTGAAAACATGAGATTCTCAGATAATCATAATTATTTAAAATGATCTTTTTTTCTGAGATATCTTTATGTTGTACTATGAAATGGAAATACATTAGCAGAAGATATTTAGCAATTTATTGATCAAAATACAATAATCTCTTTGCCAAATCTCTTAAAGATTAGTAGCACAAAAATTTACAAAAGGAAAGATTTTCCTCGTCGTGAATGAACACTTGGAAATTTTAAAAGTTTTGAAATATAATATATATGTCTCCACAACAATGTAAGAAACATTACAATGAAGTTTCTTAGTAAATAACAATTATGTCGGTAATATGTAAAAATCATATTTAATAATATGAATGTAAAAATTTACGAGACACATTTGTAGTTATAGCTTTGTCAATAAGAGCTTTAAATGGGGGGGGCGGCGTTTATGTAACAGATCCTTTATTACCGCAAATTTCAATCATGCATGCAGAAAAAATGAAAATTGAAAGTAAATAGTTTGATTAATTAAGTCAATGCCAACACTGGTTTCAATATTGTGCTTCAGATAACAGAAGGGGTGAGGAAAGGAGTAGTTGTGGATAAATGTATCAATTTTATATATCACATGCATGACAAATAGCAAAAAAAAGTGATAAAAATAAAATAAAAACGAAGTCAGTATAGCACTGTGAATCTTCTCTATCATTTTCTTAGCCATGTTTCCTTTTAAGGTGTCACATTTCAGGAGTAAACAAATGTGAACTAATTTAAATATTTATGTAGAAAGAGAGATTTACCAATCCAGCAATGAATCCATTTTAATTTCAAACTGGAGTGTTTCCCCTTAACCTGTTGGAGCTTATCAATGCAGTGTGGGAGGATGACCTCCAAGTCCTGTTCCAAGTTTTCAAATGCACCTGCAAAATAAAACTTCATAAGACATGTCCTGAGTCCCTCTTTTGAAGTTTTACCTTTTTAAGGATGTATATTGAACTTCCCTCCATGTATGTCAGGTAGCTTGTGGCTAGAGCAAAATAGAAACTACTGATGGAATTTCTGACTTGAGGGGAATTTTTGTTCACTGAGACGCAGAGGGCCACCTTGGCACACCTATCAGTTGGGTTTTCTGTCTCTGTTGTTTTGGACATGCTTTACTGAGCCTTTTTGTTTATTCGCTACCCTATCTCTGCCCTAATCTGAACTATGTTTCACTCAGATGATAGAAATACTTTAGAACTAAGCAGAGACTTAGTAAAACTGAAATAGTTTCTGTATTTGGTGCATTTGCTAAAGTGCTGTAATAACTCACATGGATAGGTTCCTTCGTTTTGGTGCCACTTCCATTCTCTGAATCTAGTCAAGAATGTCAGACTAAGGGCTTGTATTAAAATAAATAATCTGAGCCAGGCATTGTGGGGCATTGTGGTAGGCACCATTAGTCCCAGCTACTTGGGAGGATGAGGCAAGAGAATCGCTTAAGCCCAAGAATTTGAGGTTTCTGTGAGCTGTGACGCCAAAGCTCTCTACTGAGGTTGACATAGTGAGACTCCATCTCAAAAATAAATAACTAAAAAAATAATCTCTACTTCTCCTAATTCCCTCTGAACCACAGCTATTTGGTAGGACTTCTCAATAAGAGAAATGCATGAAAAGCAGAGCCCAACCTTGGACTGCTTCCCCGGAATTCCCAAGGACATGGTTTCAAATCAGAAAATGTGACTGACCCCAGAGTCTGCCTTCCCCATGGGGGCATAAGAGAGTCTCTGTTACTGATGGCATGCTATATATATATTCATATGTGTGTGTAGAAATTCAAACAAATTCTATTCAGCAGGCTAGTGAGAAACAGCTTTCATGTTTCCTTTCCAGAGGAAACCTCTAAGGTAGCCCAGAATGTACAAGAGTGAAAGATTTTCTGAAGCAGAAAGTGAAAGATACTGTACATGGTTCAATACAATTTTTGAAATCCCTGAATTAAGAAGTTCTACCTTTTTGAAATCAAAATATTTTGCTTTTAAATTCCTTAATATTTTGTGATAACAATTAATGTATTTTTAAAAACCGCTAAGCCTATGAATGTGAATATTTAGAAATCTAGAGGGTTATTAAACATTTTAAAATCATATCTTGCCCTTTATGTATTACAATACAAGGGTTGTAGGACACCAGTATCTAAATATAATATAGTGTTCACATGTTACAAGAAAAAACCTTAAACTACTCTTTCTTTTCAAAATTTGAATCTAATACAAGTTTAACCATATTTTCATTATATAACACTGGACAAATGATTTATTTTCATAAACTTAAGCTTATCTTTCTGTGAAAACAAAGATATGGTCTAAACATTTTGTTGACAAGAATCTTGTAAAGACAAAAATAAAGTGATTTTGTATCAATGCATTTTGAAATGAGCTGTCTTATTATAAGGGCATATAAAATTCATGCAAAAGATAAGAGTGGAGAGTCCCTCTTCCCCTCCCTCCCTTCCTCGCCCCTTTTCACTTCCTCTTTCTTTCTTCCTCTCATTGGTTTATTTGTTGATTATTAAGAACAAATCATATGGAGCATAGGCCACCGTAATAAGCTGGAATATTGCATCAGAAAATGCAATTTGGCACTTAAATAATACGAAAGTAAAAGAACATAATTATCCCTCATGATGTCATTGACAAGTCCTTATCCTCTGTAGTAACATTCAAATTTTGTTTGAAGTAAGAACCATTACACAGTTACCTAAGAATTTCCATAATTAACTTTAAAAATTGTTTCCAGTATATAGAGAAAATGATTTGCCAACTTAACTCAGTCAGAACATTTGGCATAATAGTAAAATTTTGACTTCTGCCTAGTCATTAATGCATTCAAGGGATTGAGTCCCAAAAGTAAAGCCAATCTTTAATTTTGGCAGACACTATGAAGACATTTTGTAACCATGTGTTCTATAAGGTGGGATTTATTTTTGCCCCCTGAAAGAAGAGCAAGAGAATCCTTCGAGAATTTATATCGCAGACCCATGTTTGATGCTTGGGAAGTAATTAAAAATTATAGTCAAATATTCTTTTTTTGAAATTATTAACAAAAAGCTTTTGCCTTTTTATTTTGTATTATTAACCCTAGCACTGATAATTTTCTTTGTTTTTATATTTTATTGATTTTTTTGTTTTATCTTGACTGAAGAAAATTTAAGATAGGCATAAATTTACCAGAATGTCTATGAAAGAGAAAAGATCAGGATGTGTATGTAAGTGTGAATAATTAGTATTAATATGTAACTTTAATTCTTGAAACTCAGATTCTAAAATGTAATTTCAACTAACCTTCTATGAATCAAATGCTGCCCTCCCATTCATATATTGTAGCCCTAATTCTCATTGTGATGATATTTACAGGTGGAGACATTAGGAGGTATTTAGATTCAACGTGGTCACTGGAGTAGAGCCCCCATCATGGAGTTAGTGCTCTCACTAGAAGAGGAAAACACTAGAATTCTTTTTCTTCCCCTTTCTTTTTCTGCCTCGTGAGAACAAAGCAAGAAAATGGCCATCTTCAAGTCAGAGAAAGCTCTCATCTGGAGTAGACCTAACCTGCACCTTGAATCCAGACTTCTAAGACTCTGGATATGTAAGAAATTTTTGTTGTTTAAACCACCCAGCTATGGTACCTTGTTATAGCATCCTGAGTAACCTTTTGTATCAACATTGCTTTGTTTTAGTGCTGGGAGCAGGAATTAAGCATGGCTTCTCCTGATCTATGCACCGTAATTGATAGTGCAAATTGCAGTTTAATACATTATTTTAAACCTGATCTTTCCTGGAATTTCAAAAATGTAAGAGGAAGGAAATTTAAAAGTGAGGAAGGTGGGGGGGAGTGGGAAATATCACAAGGTTAACAGACAGAAGTAATTTAAACAAAATATTGGAAGCTGGTGGAGAATGCACAAATGGTAACTCATTTATCATATGGCAGAAAGCTGAGACTTTAGCTGGCAGGGGAAAAAATCTAGGACTAAATCCATCTGCGTGGCAGCATCCTAGAAATTCCCAGGAATTTCTGCCGCCAGCAGTCTTCAAAGTAAGAACATATGTGGAATTATAATAAAACTTCCCTCCTTGGTGCATCTAGGCTGGGGGTTTACTCTCTGAAGAAGCTTTACACAACAGATACCTTGTTGGAGGCACCAAACACAGCCGATGACAGTAACAGACTGAAAGAGGGAAATTAGTGGAAACTTACACACTGAAAGTAGAGGGAGCCCCGATTTATGTGCTAAGCTCCTTTTAGGGGAAGTAGACACTCTCTCCCCTTTCATCCACAGGAAGGGTAATAGGGGAATTTTCTTTAGGAAATTAATCAGGGATAATGGATCACAGATATTTTTGGTCAAGGGCCCAGTTAGATCAGTCTGTGGAAATGTCCCATCTAAAGCTCCACCTATGCCCGTACAGAGTTTCTTGGCAATTTTATATTCCTTTACTCACAACTATGGACAGAGAATGAGGAGCTACAGGACTATTGAACAAAATCTCTAAGATAAAATACTAATTGACACAAATGAAGGAATGCTGAGGAAGTAGACAAGGTTTAAACAGAAAACAGCTTAAAGAATACTTAATATCCTCAAAAAGGAGGATTGTCTATGGACCTTATAGAGTAAAACGTTTGGAAAACACTGAAGACATTCTTTGAATATAACATATGATGAGACTATTTGAAAAAATCAAGATAATTGTTTTGATATACCACTGAGATTGTATGCCCGACCAGAGCAGGGCACTACAAGAAATTAAAAATAGGTGACAGAAGACAAGACGAGGAGGGAATTGGTATAAGAGTCATACCATGTGACTAATAAGAAGTCCAGAAGCAGTGAGTGTGAAAAAAGGGTAAGGAAGATGTTTTCAAGGAATTTTATTTTACTTATCACCATTGTGATGAAAATGTGCCTAACGGTCTATGAGGCTAGTGTATGATGCCCCATGATCATGTCAATGTACACAGCTATGATTTAATTAAAAAAAAAAAAGACTTTTTTTTTTTTTTTTTTTTTTTACTGAAATTTCTCACAAGCAAATAGATAAACAGAAAAACCCACACCAAGGCAAAACACGGACAATATAAAGATAAAACTCTAAGACCCTGAAAGTGTTAAGATAAATCTCTAAAGTCAAACAAAAAGTAGGGGAGAAGGAGGCACAAGATAATAATAATAAAAAAAAAAATAGTGAAGCATTTCTTTCAAAATTTTAATGGGCAATTATTCTCACTCTATAATTGCATGCCCAGGCAACCCAATAATCCAATTTACTGATTCAATTAGTCAAGTATTTTTAAAAACAAATAAGCTTCAGGTATGAAGGAGATTATAAATTATAAAATAGGCAGGAAAGAAAAAAACACTTTACTGTAGCTTACATTCTTATAGTCGAGATAAATAAACCATAAAGTATGAGTACAAATATAAAATTTTAGTTCTCAATAATTGTTAAAGAGAATTAATAAAATAGAGCCGCAGAAATATAAAGTGTGCATGTATTGAAAGAGAATTAAAGTTTAGATAGAATATCTGAAGAGGCCTTCCAAAGAGCGAATTTCTGATTTAAAAACAAAAATAGGGTGGGCGGTGCCAGTGGCTCAAAGGAGTAGGGCCCTGGCCCCATATGCCAGAGGTGGTGGTGGGTTCAAACTCAGCCCCAGCCAAAAACTGCAAAAAAAAAAAAAAATAATAAAAATAAAAATAATAATAATAATAAAATAAATAATAATAATAATAATAAAATGGGGTAATCTATTAATAGAATGTTATGGATAAGAACATTCCAAGAAGACATACAAGGGAAAAATATTTTTGATGTCTTAGTACATATTAAATTGCATAGGAGTATGTTGAACATATTCAAAGTGAGGAAGAAATGAGTGAGTTTGAAGCAGTGAAAAAAAGGAGAGATGATAAGAATATTGACAAGAGATATCTGTAAGAGATCAGAGAAGGAACAGGGGAGTGCTTAGGCTCAAACTGAAGATCATAGAAAAACTTCAGGGAGACTGAGTGAAATGAACAGCTAGAAAAAGTATTTAAGAATATTTGAACATAAATTTTAGCATAATTACTATGGGAATGGCAAAATGAAGTGGATGGGTGAAGAGACTACTACAATGACCTACGCCAAGTGAAAAAGAAAATGGCTTGATGTGAGGTGTGGAAATGTGTGTGAGGAGGAATGGGTGAATGCTGGGTATTTTGAAGTTAAAATTTTCTGAATTTGGTTATAAACTAAATGTAGACTATAAGAGCAAGAAAGTTGTTAAGGATGATTCCCAAATTGTTAGCTTGAACAACTGAAGTAATAAACTTGTCATTTAGAGAAATGGAGATTGTTCAATAGAGTAGAAGGAAAAAGAAATAGAGAGATGAAATAAAGATAATTTTATGCATATTTTATGTACATAGTTTTAGGAAATGTACAGAATACTGCATAATTTTATATAGGTACATACATACATAAATAAATGCATATATATATATGTACATATACATACATACATATACACACACACACACACATATACATTATTTGGAAGTAGTCGAATAACCCTACAATTTTTCTTCATGAATTAACCAAACTTCAATATAAGATGGTATTGTGGCCTGTAAAGCAGTAATTTTCAACCCATGTGCAACCTTACACTGGTGTGCCACTAAATGATCATAGATGTGTCTTAAATATTGTTAAAGATCATTAACAAAATTATTTTTGAAAGAAGTTCTAAGCACAGTATCTTCTTTTATCTAGTCTTCTTTTTTTTTTTGATCAATATAATAATTTAAGTGTTCCTTGGAAGTTTAACTATAGGTTCAAGTGTGCTGTGAGATAAAAAAAGGTTGAAAACCCATTATAGTACAAAGCCTCTGCAGAATATGTGATATAACATACAATAAAACATGAGTTAGTGCAGCAAGCCCACAAAGCCAAACTAGAGAATTATACATACACTAGTACAGTACTAATTATTTAAATTTAAAGGAACGCAATCATATTATAAGATTTTCCTACAAAAGTATATAATTTAAAAAGTTTGTATATGAATATATCTCAGAACACTAAAACATAAAGTGTTGTAAGATTAGGAAGGGCATCTTTATTAATATAAAGATTTTTTTAAATAGGGTCCCCTCTTTTTAGAAAAAGACTCAGCCATAGCCACTAGCCTTAAAGAGTTCTAGCATCTAATTTAAATGCCAAAATGTAATAATAGGTTGAAAAAGGTAAAACATGGAGCAGTCATAAGAAAATATCTTCTTTATCTCCGTCAGTTCTGGATTTGGGCATCTATGTGAAAATAGAGAAATCCCCACGTCCTTCCTCATCAGTGTTAATAAAATGCATAGGTAAGGAATTCTTTTATAGCTCGTCTGCTTTTCTATTGGGTTGAGCTAAATAACCAGAGAAGTAGACATTCCCTAAATAAGGTGGTTGCCAATCTTCAATGACCTGGAAGCTAGCTATTATTAGCCACACTTAGGTAAAAGGAGCAAACCGTAGCAGTAGTGATGTGGTCACTCTGACCTAAAATCAAGAAGTCAATAAGGCCATATTCTCAGTGGGAAACTGAATTTTGAAAAGTCCTGCAGAACTATAGAAAAAGTAAAAGTAAACTTCTATGTTTTTTTTTTTTTTTTTTTTTTTTTTTTTTTTTTGCTAAGTGGGGCCAAGCTTAGGAGAAAATTTAATAATATTTTACAATAAAAACATTAAAAAACTTATTTAATTTAAAA
>CAUYPK010071133.1:0-27007 GCA_963574355.1 Loris lydekkerianus | reverse complement strand
AGACAGAAAGACACACACACACACACACACACACACACACACACACACACAAAAGATCAGAGACTTAGAGAGCAAGAATCGACTGTGCCTCAATAAAAAAAAAAAAAAAAAAAAAAAAAAAAAAAAAAAAAACATTTTTTTTGAACACCAACTATTTCAAAAGCGTTTCTTTTTTCAACAATAAAGGTTTTTTGTTCTTTTTTTTTTTTTTTTTTTTTTTTTTTTAATGAGGCAAAGTCGATGCATGCTCTCTAAGGCTCTGATCTTTTGTGTGTGTGTGTGTGTGTGTGTGTGTGTGTGTGTGTGTGTCTTTCTGTCTGTCTTTGTCTTTCTTTCCTTCTTCCTCTTTAAAGAGGGGAAAGATGCTTGGTAGTGGCAGTAATAAAGTAGATATTTAAATAATCATAACAAAATACAGAGAATACTATGATAGGCATCATTAGAAGGGTTAGAAGCAAGGAGGTATGGGAATTTAAAGATTCCAACTGTACCCAGTTGATACAAGGAAAGGCTTCAAGGTAGAGGTGACATTTAAGGGTTCAGATGGCAGGATTTCATTCATTCAAAAACATGTGCTGAATATTCAGGCAGGCATTATGTTAGGTACTAAGGATAGAGATGGACAAAATGCAATCCCTGCCCTCAAGGAACTTTCATATTAGCAAGATAGAGTGATAGTAAAGGTAACATACCAGGGGAAAGTAGTAGAAAGGGAAACAGATGTGGTTGGAGAAAGTCACAAGTTGGGGAACCAGGAGATTGAGACTGATAAGGAAGGTTGAGGCTGGTTTTACCTTGACTTTAAATGTCAGGAGGAGGCATTGATTCTTTCTTTTGACATGAAGGAAGTTTAGGGATATAACCATGGCATGATCAGAGTGGATTTCTAGGCAAGTCTGTTTCACTTGGAAGGCTGTTATCTATTTTCCAGACAGTTCTCTGAAATTTGAATGAGACAGATATGTGAACCATTTTAATATTTGGGCTCCTTGGTAGTATCAGTTTTACCCTTTACCGTGTCTAGTTTGTGATATTTTTCACATATTGCAGCTGGTTCCTTTTTAGCAATCCTTCATTCTCCCTTTCAAGTAGTTAGGATCACCTACCTTTGCATAAGTTACTCAGGAGACATTTTAGAGTGAGTCCATCAAAATGGCTAAAATGAAGTGTCTGATGCTTGAAGGAATAAAGCTCAGGTAGCTGGAAGATTCAGTACGGCTCATTCCCACCTTCTTCTGGGAAAATGAGGTGGTGGTAGTATACATGAGACACAAAATTAACTTGAATGTGGCTACTCACATGAATATACACCTAATGAATTTATGAAATGTTTTCTTCCTTTTGGAAATTGTGCCTATTGGTCTATTTACATAAAGCCTACACTGCAGAAATTGAACCATACAGATCTAGGTCATCTGAAAACCTAAAAATAGATTGATTTTCAAAGGCAAAAAAAAGGTTGATAGGAGACTTAAAAATCAGTGGTTTGAAAGCATCACCACGAGAAGGGATGTGTCAGGAGTCTTGCATATTCCTCCAAATTAACTGGTGAAAGTTATGGATAACAATCATTTAAAGTCTCTGGAAATTGATCTAAGAGAACTCAGAACATTGAGAAGAATTTATTCAAGAAAATGTACTAGGTCTCAATGAGAACAATGTGAGTCTAACTAGCTGTCATTGCTTCTCCCTCATCCAGCTATATCTTGTGAAAGCTTTACCCTGGGCAAATGTAGCTGAGAAGATGGGGTTCCCTTTACCCCTAAGCTCCCAGTTGTAGGGATATAGTTTCACCATGGGAGAGAAAAACTGCCACCATCTTTCTTTACCTGCTCTCAGCTTCATGTAGTGGAAGCTCTAGTTTGGGCTGGCATAGTCAAGGAGACTGGGGTTCCCTCCACACCCAAGATCCCACTTTTTGGGTAGAGGTTTCATACTAGGAAGGCCAGACCAAAAAGATAAGGCCACCAACCCTACCCTCCAGCTGCTGCTTATAGTGTAGAGGTCTCACTCAGGAAGAATGAGACTACACTGCACCCTGACTCCACTAAGGTGGCACTAATGTTCTGCTTGGGGATTAGGCAAGACATGAGATCCAGAAGGTCAGTAGCTTGACCTCTGAGTGGGAGGTATTTATTTGGAACAGAACATAGAAGAATACAATAGAGATCTTCATGTTGGACAGCTAGTAGGAAGCTTATAGTTACATGAATCTAGGAACAACAAATTAAATGGGAGACCAGCCAGAAGTTTAACAGGGAGAACCAAGGAAAGAGACGGTTAAAAAGAGCCCTCTTGAAGATCACTGTCATCACTGGGGGTAAGAAAGTGTGTGCATACCAGAATATAGTCACTTGAGACCTACTAGTCATTGCTTGAACATGGAACCCATTTAAAAGCATTCAACAAGCTATGCAGAGATCCATTATCAAAGTTCCAAATTCTTAGGACATAAGGGACATAAGCACAGTTCTGACCAATCAGTAGCTGAACAATAAATTATGCAGACCTAGAAGGTACTCTGATGTAATAAACAAGCAGAAAACCAAAGAGAAAAAAACTCAGCAGTAACATTGGAGATTTTGCAATGTATGGTAATTATACATCACAAACCCAGTACTCTAACCACCAAACAGCAAACCCCATGGTGATGGTGAGGTTAATTAGAATCTAGATTTGCTACACTATATTATGGAAATGCTCAATTCTCAATAAAAAATTTTAATGTATGCAAAGAAACATAATAGTGAGACCACTGTAAAGAAAGAAAGCAGGCAATAGAAACTACCGTGAGAGGGGGCAGACCTGATATACCTATGAGGCAGATACAAACATTTCAAAATAGCTATTATAAATATGTTTATAAAATTAAAGGAACCAATTTTTTAAAAGATAAAAAAGATATGAGAGCGATGAGAGAATATAAAATTAAAGAGAAAATATCAAAAAATATATGGAAATTATAAAAGAATCAAATGAAAATTCTGGTGGTGAAAAGTTCAACAAAAATGAAGTATTCACTGTTTTTCATTTTAGTTCAGAGCCCTAACAATCTAGGGCTCTGCACTAGAATTAGACTGGAAGAAGGAAGAATCGGTGGATTTGAAGATAGATAATTAGAGATTATACAATCTGAAGAACAGAAAAAATGAATAAAGAAAATGAACAGAGCCCCTAAAATCTAAGAAACACTAGTACTCCAACATACATATGATAGGAGTAGCAGAAGGAGAGCAGAGAGTGAACAGAACAGGGGCCAGCGCGGTGGCTCATGTCTGTAATCCTAGTACTCTGGGAGGCCAAGACGGGTGGATTGCCTGAATTTAGGAGTTTGGAGACCAGCCTGAGCTAGCATGAGACCCTGTCTCTAAAAATAGCCAGGTGTTGTGGCAGACACCTGTAGTCCTAGCTATTCGGGAGGCTGAGGTAAGAGGATTGCTTGAGCCCAAGAGTTTGAGGTTGCTGTGAGCTATGACCATGGCACTCTACTGAGGGTGAAAAAGTGAGACTGTCTCAAAAAAAGAGTGCACAAAACATAAAATAACTGAATACATAATGGCTAAAAATTCTAAAACATGATGAAAGAAATGTTATTCTACACATCAAAAACTTCAAGGAACTCTACGAAAGATAAAGGCTTAAGTATATATACCTAGGCATATGATAGTTAAAATGTCAGAAGCCAGACAGGCACAGTGGCTCATGCCTGTCATCACAGCACTTTGGGAGGCCAAGACAGTAGGATCACTTAAGCCCAGGAATTCGAGACCAGCCTGAGCAACATGGTGAGACCCTGTATCTACAAAGATAAAAACAAAATTGGCTGGGCATGGTGGAGCACACACCTATAGACCTGGCTGCTTAGAAGGCTGAGGTAGGAGGATCACCTGAGCACAGGAGTTTGAGGTTTCCCAGTAAGATCGATGGCTGACTTCTCATCAAAAACCAGAAGACAAAGGGATAACATATTCAAGATGGTTAAAGGCAAAAGAAGTCAATTAAGGGTCCATTACTTGGCAAAACAATCTTTCAAAATTGTAAACAAAATGAAGACATTCCCAGATAGACAAAGATGGAGAGTATTTGTTGATATCAGCCTTTCTTTACAAGAAATATTAAAGGAAGTTCTTCAAACTGAAAGGAAGTGAATTACATAGTAATTCATATCCACATTGAAAAAAATTGCTAGAAAAGGTAATTCTGTAGTAACTATAAAAGACAGCAAAATTAAATATTTCTTCTTATTTCTTCTTAATTTAAAAAAATAGCATAAAACAATGCAGTATAATTGAATTTGGAGGCCTATAGCATATGGAGATATACTTAACAATGACAGCACAAAGTTAGGGGAAGGGAAGGTAGATATAATGGAGCAAGGGAGTGATGACAGTATCTCAGATCCACAGGAAGAAATAAAGAATATCAAATAATAAATAAGGGGCCAAATATAAAAGTTTTACAAATACAGTTTTCTCCTTGTATTTGTTCATTTAAGCGTATAGTTATTTAAAGCAACAATTGTAACATTGCACTGTTGTGTTTATACTGTATTTTTGTAGATAAAAAAGATCTGAAAATAATAGCACAAAGGATGAAGGAGGTAATTGAGCTATAGTAGAGCAAATGTTTGGTATTTTACTGAATTAAGTTAGTATAAGACTGAACTAGAGTATGATAAGATGTATATTTTAATTTCTAGATCAATAAATAAGAAAATAACTTTAAAGATAGAGTTTAAAAGTTAACAAAGGAATTAACATGGTACATTAGAAAATACTTCATATAAAACAAAGCAGTGCAAAAAGAACAATTTTTTTTTTAATGTGACATGGAAAACAACAAATTGTAGATGTTAATTC
Source organism: Loris lydekkerianus (assembly GCA_963574355.1). NCBI lineage: Eukaryota > Metazoa > Chordata > Mammalia > Primates > Lorisidae > Loris > Loris lydekkerianus. Next base: position 22,148 of record CAUYPK010071133.1, on the reverse strand, counting down.
AGCTATACTAATAATAATGTTAAATGTCAAGAGACTAATCCAATGAAAAGTCAGAGATTCTCAGACTGAATAAGAAAATGAGGTTTAATTATATGCTGTCTAAAAGATACACATATTCAATTAAAAAATATAAATAGCTTAAAAGTAAAACAATGGAAAAATATATACAATGTAAACTGTAACCATAAAACAGCTGAAATAGCTATTGGTATACTATTATCAGACAAAATAGATATTAAACAAAACAAAATATTACTAAAAATAAAACAAATATTTCATAATAATAAAAGAATCAATTCTGGGTGGTGCCTATGGCTCAGTGGGGCAGGGCACCAGCCCCATATACCGAGGGTGGCGGGTTCAAACCTGGCCCTGGCCAAACTGCAACAAAAAAATAGCCAGGTATTGTGGCGGGCACCTATAGTCTCAGCTACTTGGGAGGCTGAAGCAAGAGAATCGCCTAAGCCCAGGAGTTGGAGGTTGCTGTGAGCTGTGTGATGCCAGGGCACTCTACCACAGGCAATAAATTGAGATTCTTTATCTACGGTAAAAAAAAAAAAAAAAAAAAAAAAAAAAGAATCAATTCATTAGGAGAATATAACAACTCTAAGATATATATACACTTAACAACAGGGTCTCAAAATACGTGAAGAAAAAAGAATTAAAGAGAGGAAACAGATTATTCAGCAGTAATAGTTTGGAACTTCAATACTTACTTTTAATAGTTGATAAAATAATTAGACAAAAGATCGACAAGAAAATAGAGGACTTGAACAACACAATATTTTAAGCAGACCTTATAGACATCTGCATACCCCACTCTACTCAACCACAGAAAAATATACATTCTTATGAAGTGTTCATGAAACATTCTCTAGGATAGACCATATGCTAGGCCATAAAATAAATCTCAATACACTTGAAAGAAAAGAAATCATATGAAGTAAATTTGCAGATCAGAATAGAATTAAATTAGAAATAAAAAACATGGAAATTTTAGGAATACATTCCTAAATAACCAATGGGTCAAATATGAATCTAAAAATATTAGAAAATACTTGATGATGAATGAAAATGAAAACACAATATATCAAAACTTACAGGATGCTACAAAAGCAATACTTACAGGGAAATATATACCTATTTTAAAAGCAGAAAACTGTATAATCAAAAACTAAATTTTCTGCCTTAAACTAGAAAAATCAGAGCAAAGTAAATGCAAAGGAAGCAGGAGAAAAGCAATGATAAAGATTAATGTTGAAATAAATGAAATAGCTAGCAGTAAAAGAACATAAAAAATCAATGAGACTAAAAGTTGGTTCTTTGAAAAGATCAACAAAATTGATATTTACTAGGTCTGCCATAACACAATTCTGCAGACTAGGTGGCTTAAATAACAGATTAATTTTTTTTTTCTTTTGCAGTTTTTGGCCAGAGCCGGGTTTGAACCCATCACCTCTAGTATATGGGGTTGGTTCCCTACTCCTTGAGCTGCAGGCACCACCCCAGATTAATTTGCTCATACTTCTTAAGGTTCAAAGGTGTTGAACCTTTAAGATCAAGGTGTTGACAGGTTTGGGTTCTCTAAGGCTTCTTTCTCTGGCTTGCAGGGTTTTTTTTGGCTACCTTTTCTTTGTGTCCTTACCTGGTCTTATCTCTCTACATGTGCATGTATTTGGTGTTTCATTGTGTCTAAATTTTCTGTTCTTATAAAGTCACCATCATATTGGATTAGAGCCCACCCTGACAGTCTCATTTTTACTTAATTACCTTTTCAAAGGTATTTATCTCCAACCACATTCACATTCTGAGGTATTGGGAGTTAGAGCTTCAACATAATAATTTTGGATGGTCTCAGTACAGTCCATAACAATAGACAAACCCTTAAATATACTTGTAGAGAAAAAGAGAGAAAATTCACTTTACTAATTTCAAGAATTAACGAGGGAACATTACTTGTGAACTTACAGAGAAATTATAAAGTATTACAAAGGAATACTATGAATGACTATATGCCAACAAATCAGATGACATAGATGAAATGGAAAAATTCCTGGAAAAATACAAATTACCCAAAGTGCTCAAGAAGAAATAGAAAATCTGATTACATTTATAAGAAATAACGAGATTGAATTATTGACAGTAGTTTAAAATCTTCCCATAAGCAGTGTCTGTGGCTCAGTGGGTAGGGTGCCGGCCCCATATACCGAGGGTGGTGGCCTCAAACCTCGTCCTGGCCAGCTAAAACAGTAGTGGCAACGGCAACAAAAAAATAGCTGGGTGTTGTGGCAGGTGCCTGTAGTCCCAGCTACTTGGGAGGCTGTTAGGCAAGAGAATGGCTTAAGCCCAAGAATTGGAGGTTGCTGTGAGCTGTGATGTCACAGCACTCTACTGAGGGCAACAGAGTAAGACTCTGTCTCAAAAAAATATTATAAAATAAATAAATAAGGTCTTCCCATAAAAAAAGCTCAGGTCAAGACGGTTACTAGTGAATTCTACCAAACATTTAAAGTAATATCAATCTTTCACAAACTCTTCCAGAAAATGGAGGTGGAAACAAGTTTCAACTCATTCTACAAGTATTGCTTTGATACCAAAGACAAGGGGATAACAAGAAAAAAAGTACTATAAACCAATATCTGATGCAAAAATCTAGAACAAAGTACTTGCAAACTAAATCCAATGATATTCAAAAAGGATTATATGCCAGAACAAGTAGGATTTACCTAGGGATGCAAGACTAGTTTAACATACAAAAGGCAATCATGTAAACATTACATTTGTAGAATAAAGCACAAAAAAAAACAACACATGATCAAATACATACATGCAGAAAAATCCTTTAGCAAAATCCAGCACCCATTCCTGAGAAAAATCTCTGAACAATTTAGGAATAGAAGGGAATTTCCTCAAGCTGATGAAGGACATGTAGAAAAACCCTGTGGGTAGCATCACTATTAACAGAAAAATAATAAATTATTTTTCTTTAATATGCAAACAAGAGAAGGATATCTGCTTTATTCAATATTGTTCAACACTGTATAGGAGATTATAGCCAGGGCAATTAGGCAAGAAACAGTTAATTGTCTTTAACAAATGATATGATCTTGTATATAGAAAAACATAAGAAATCCACTAAAAACTACTAGAACTAATTAGCAATTTCATCATGTTTGTAGGATACAACACTAACATAAAAGTTAATTGTATTTCTTTATTGTGGCAATGAACAATTTGAAAATTAAATTAAGAAAACATTTCCATTCATACAATAGTATCAAAAATAGAATGATTAAGGGTGGTGCCTATGGCTCAAAGGAGTATGGCGCCGGCCCCATATACCAGAGGTGGTGGGCTCCAACCTGGCCCTGGCCAAAAACTGCAAAAAAATAAATAAATAAATTATAAAAAAAAATAGAATGATTAAGAATATATTTGATAAAAAGTGAAAGACTTGTGCAGAAAACTATAGAACACTAGTGAAATAAATGAAAGAACTAAATAAATAGACCTACCATGTTCATAAATTAGAAGACTTAATATTATTAACATTATAGTACTCCCTAGATAGTTCTACAGATTCAACACAAGCCCCATTAAAATCTCAGATGACTTTTTTTTCCAGAAAATTATAAACATATTCTAAAATACACAGGGAAATGCAAGGGACCCAGAAGGCAAAACAACCTTGAAAAAGAAGATCAAACTTGGAGGACCTACGCTGGCCAATTTCAAAACTTATGAGAAAGCTACAGTACTCAAGTCAGTGTGGTACTGGCATAAGTAAAAAATATATATTAATGGATGGTGGACATCAGTTGAGATCCCCAAAATAAATTAAAATATATCAGAGAATTGCATATAAGAGCTTAAACAATAAAACTCTTAGAAGAAGACAGAGGAGTAAATCATTGTGGTCTTGGGTTTATAAAGATTTCTTAAAACACCATGACAAAAGCATAAGTGATTAAAGAAAAAAAAAAAAAGATAAACTGGACTTAAAATGTATTGGTACCAACTGAACTAACCAGCCATCTGCTGGACTTAAAATTTATAATTTTTGCACTTTAAAAGATACCATCAGGAAAGTAAAGGTATCATCCCAAAGACTAGGAGAATATACCTATAAATCATATGTCTTACAGAGTATTTGTATTTAGAAAATATAAAAACCTCTAACAACTTCACTTGATCTTAGCCAATAGGACAAGAAGGGATTAGACCTCTCACAACTTAATAACAAAAAGTCCAATTATATGTTAAAAGGCAGAGTATAAATTTGAATAGGCATTTCTTCAAAAATATATATGAGATCAGACAATTAAGTTTGCTAATCTGTCCTAGAAAATGTGCTACATATCTCATTGCTGACTAAGGTCATCTTTGAGGTACCCAGATAAAGTATACCCCATCTTTGAGGTACCCAGATAAAATATAACCGGAATTTCCTTTCCGGTTATATTTTAAGACGTTATTTAATTTGTCAGTTTCATGTACCTCTTCTGTACTCTGCCTTGCACCTCTTCCTTGGGATCCTGTGCTTCACCATTCCCTTGCCTTGAACCTCTTCACCCTTCCAGAAACATTCTGGCTTGTGTTCTCACCTCTCTCCCAAAGACATTTTATCCTGAGGCTCATTTCATTTCCAAATCCTGAGTGTTTTTCTCAAATCACCACTTCTGTTTCTTTTTCTTTTTCTTTTTTTTTTTTTTTTGATGGTCAGTGCATTTTATTGAATCAGCATAGTACAAAAATAAATAAAAATAAGGGGAAGGGGAATTAAATTACAGTCAAACTGAGCTTCATGACTTTGTCGGATTATAAACCACACATACTCACACACTACACATACATACAAAATGAGACAAATATAAATTAATGTTAAAAATATCCACAGTTTTGTCAAAGAATATCTACAGAAGAAATTGCACTAAAAAACCAACAAACAGCACACGTGTAATTAGCAGTTGCAAATATACAGCTATGAATAATTCTGAGTGAAAAAAAAATGGCACGTTTTCTTTTCATTGCAAGGTTTAACAACTGCTGGAACAAAACTAACTTCTAATAACTGCATGGAAAGAATATATCAACCCTTCAGGTTTAAGATGAAAAGAGAAAGAAACCAAATCCTGAATCCAGAACTATTGTTCTGTGCATGAGTGTAATTTTCACAGCCATCTGTTCTAAGATTATTTTTCTTAAGACACAAAATGCTCCTGGTTTGCAAGCACAATGTCACTGGAAAAGCAACAAAGAATAAAGGTTTTTTTTTTTTGTAGATTAGTTTTTTTCTTTTTTATTGTTATTCTAAAAGTAGTCTTCATAGCAGCATGTCAATGGGTTCGTTGCTTGCACACTCAATTTTATCAGTTGTTCCTTTACACAATACTGATGACCAGTGCAAAGGGAGAGAGGAGACATGACAGGCTTCACACTGAGGGGACTGAAGAGTTGTTCTCTTAGTCTCCAACCACTCCTGAAAGGTGCACCTTCTCCAAAAAATAAAAAATAAAAATACAGAGAAAGAGAAGAAAACAGACACAAAACTGGAATCCTGTGGATGCAACCTAACTGCACAGTTCCAGGCCGGCTTCAGCCAGCTGAAGGTGACTTACAAACATGCGCCCTCCTTCTGAGACTTGGCACCGACCTTCCCTCTTTCATGCCACCAGAGTCTCCCACCTCAGGTCACAAGTGACAGCAGTATCATAAGGTTAACTGTGTGGAAACCCCACAGAGAGGAAAGATGCTGCAGTGAAGTCTGTGCCAGCAGCAGCAGGTTCCTCCCAGTGCCCGCTGCATCTGATTATGTGACAGTCCCAGGAACGGGCTGAGCTGGACCTTGAGGGACAGTCAAGTAGAGACTCTCTGCCCGCAGGCCTCTTCCCCACCTTTGGGAGCACTGTTGGCTGGCAGGTTCTGCTCCAGGCCTCTTAAATTGGGCCCTCAATTTCACAGCTTTCTTTTTAATGTGAAAATCAGTAGTGCTTGTGTTGAAATCAGCAGTCATCTAGAACCTAATCCTATGTAAAAGGACCCTTTGCGCCCCCCACCACAGTCCCACATCTCACTACTGCCTAGGGGCCTGGGACTGGAAGAGAGAATCTTCTGTGGCATCTTCACATTGGTCTTTGTTCTCCAAAGCCGGAGCGACGGACCACAGAAGAACACTTGGCTCGCTTTTCTTGGTCCTCTCCTAAGTCCCAAGCCACCAATGTGGGAGAATTAGAAAGAAAATCGATAAAGTATACACATCATGTGTTTTTACAGCCACTCGGGTAAGGTGGAAACCAAAACCACCAGCTTCGAATGATCAGCTGTAGAATCAGCAGGCTTCCAAAGCAACCAGGAGTCACACTCCCATCTTTTAATTGTCTCCAAGATCCAGCTGTCTCACTGGGTCTTGAGAGGCACAAGGTTTCCTCTCTAGAAGAAAAAGAACTGTTTAGAAACAGCTTTAAATTAACAGGAGTGGAGGTAAGGATACATCATTACCACATCACCCCAATCCCTGACATCGCTTCCCCTACCCCTTGGCTCTGCAGGACATGTGTCATACACCAGCAAGAGGCCTCAGCCTGTAGGTGGGCACTGGCTTGGTCTCAGGCATGGCACACACACCCCCACCTGACCAGAAGGCAGGCTGTTGCTAACTGGCACCTGCAGCTATCTTGGAATTTGCCACAGGGGGACTATGCTGCATTATCCAAATGAAAAATTCTCCCAGGAAAAGAGCTGTCCCCAGCATCACCCCACCCCTTTAGCTGGGACCCAAAATAAGAGAATTTAATGAATCAAACAATCTCATTAGCCAACACTACCAGCACAGGCTGGGAGCAGCATATTAAGGGGGGGGAGGAGGGAGTTCTATTTCTCCACTAAGCCCTTCTCCCTAAAAAAGCAAACAGCAAGCCAGGACAGTGCATGGTCAAATAACCAGACACAATCTTTGCACTAGATTGCAAGATATCTCAGGGCAGTAGGGACCCTACCTCACAGTCCCATTGTGGCTCAGTGAGGGCAGCTGGCTCCTGGAGCCTCTGGGAGGGTGAGCAACCCAAAGCAGAAGCCAGAAAAGGGCCTCCAACTAAAAACCTCAGTTCCTCCCTGGGCCAACCAGCCAAAAACTCCTCTCCAGCTCCCATCTAGGGAGCAGCGGGCAGCTTTGCCCACCCTAGATCCACACAAGGGCAAAGGTGGCGGGGCACAGCAGTGTTTGGAGTTCCCCAAAGTGAGAGGTCAGTGGCCTCCGTGGTTCTGAATACATTTTCTCGGTTTTGCACAAGGTTTGTGAGTTCGAAAGTGCCCACAGTTCTTGGCAGGGCTGAAAAAAACCCCAAGGAGATTAACATGGGAAGGGAGAGACCCTTGGTGGTTTTGCTAGACACATACTGTACACAAAACTGATCTGTTTAATAATAAATTTTTTAAAATGCATTGAATCCTTGAGCCATGGTGCGGGCTACAGGGCTCACCGATCGAGCCCTAGGAGGAGCCACTTCTGGTCCTCCTGGCCACTCTCATTCTTCAGGTCAGAGAACACCTGTGTGAAGTAGTGTGGGTCAGCATTGATCTGCAGCATCTTGGAGCTCATGAGGTTGATGACGGAGAGGCAACGGTCCCAAAAGGCCTCCTTACAGCTCTCCACCAGGAAGGGCTTGAGTGGGTAAGAGATCTCGTTGCCCATGTAGGAGTAGGAGAGGTACAGGCAGGTGAGCAGGACTGCCTGGAGCTCATGGTCCGAGCCCATCTCAGAGGAGATAACGTCCCTGCAGAGCATGCGGAGGAAGACCACGTTGGCCAGCATGATGAAGCCCTGGTCCTGCCAGCCCTGAAGAAGCAGTGAGCGGTCCACTGCTTCTGTTTCTTTGATAAAAGTGGCAAATAATATTGTCTGGGCTCATTTATGTCCATGACAGATGTTTACTGAGTACCTACTGTGTACTTGGCCTTGCAGTGATACTTGTGGTGGCTTATGCTGCTGATCTTTATATTTAGGGAGCAATATGAATTTTTAATGTGCCACGTAAAGAATTCTGTGATGTACTGAGTACATTTCATGGCACTTTTTGCCCAACCCATAGAAAGGTCTTTAGTTCAAAATGACAAGAGTATAATTGCCTTCTCTTTGTCCCTAAGTTGTCCATGTGTCTTGGCGTTTAAGCCAGTGGGGTGCTGGTAAAGTTGCTCTTCAGGAAATAAATAAATCAAAACTGATTTTGTAGCATTTGTGTTTTCTACAGTGGATATGCTTCCACCATGTTTTGGGTTACTATCATGACATTACTGAATATGGAGCTAGGAATCTAGCCAGTGTGAGCCCTCTACTAAGAAGCAACTTCTTAGTCAATGCCAGCAAGGACAGCTTTCATGCTGTTTCTAAAATATCACCCAACTTAGTTGCAATAAATTTAAATATAACAGAACTAATGTTTCTAGAATACCCATTCTATGCCAGGCACTGTGCACTTTAAGTATTTGTTCCCATAACCTTGTGAGGGACATACCCATTTCATAAGTGAGAAGATGAAGGCTCAGAAGGTCAAAATGGTCTGCTTGAAATGACCTACACTGTAGATACAGGATTTGAATCCTAACCATTTTGTTACCAAAGCCCATGCTAACTTTCATTGCACATGGTACCTTCTGGAAGAAAACTGATAATGCAAATAGTGAGATAATATACTTTCCTGGTGATAGTGCTCTGGATATTGTTCACCTTCAAGGGTTTAGCATAAGTGCATCACTTGTATCACCATGTTAGAAGATACCAGCATAATTTCTCTGTGGGCAGTAAGCAGAAACACAGTGAAGAGTGATGTGTGCATGGGGAGAGAACCTGAAAAGCTTTTGATTAACTTGAGCCCGAAAGGGGAGTACATTGATTGTCTAGAAATTCTTGGCTTTTCTATGTAGAGATGTTGGAGCAGTACATTCCTTATAAGCTTCCAACAAAGCCTAGAATTGTCCATTACAGGGTCAATGCTGTCTCTGGAAACAGTGTTTTCTAAATCAAGTTAGGGAACATACATGATTAGAGCCAGCTTTTGAAAACAAGTGTATGGGCCAGGTGTGGTAGTTCATGCCTGTAATCCTAGCTCTGAGGCTGAGGCAGGTGGATTGCTTGAGCTCAGGAGTTCAAGACCAGCCAAAGTAAGAGCAAGACCCTGTCTCTACTAAAAACTAGCTGGGTGTTATGGTGGGAGCCTGTAGTCCCAGCTACTTGGGAGGCCAAGGCAAGCAGATCTCTTGAGCCCAGAAGTTTGAGGTTGCTGTGAGCTATGGCTCCATGGCACCCTAGCCTGGGCAACAGAGTGAGACTCTGTCTCAAAATTAACGAAAAGAAAAGAAAAGAAAAGAAAAAGAGAAAGAGAAAGAGAAAGAGAAAGAGAAAGAGAAACAATGAAAACAAATCTATAACTTATTTTTACTAGAAAGAAAACTCTATTAGGACAGCATTCTTTGTTTTGTTTATTGTTGTATTCCTCTTGTCTAAAACACTACCTAAGACAGTTCTGTAGTTCTTTCTTAGGCCTGGCTACTACCCAAGCCTCTTTTCAAAGGTCCATGAGGGACCAAAACCGAAACTTCTTTTTCCCTGCAAAGTATCTCATTAGCAATTACGTAAAGACAAAAGCTGTCACTTGGGTGATAGAATGGGTACCATTGTTTTGGGAAGTCCTCTTTATTGTCTTTAAGTAGAGTAGCTATCAATTATTGAGTGTTTGCTATGTACCAGATACAGGGATAAGTGCTTTATATGCCTTAACCCATTAAATCCTTATGAAATTAATAACCTTATGAAATAGACATTTACTTAGCCCCATTTGGCCTGGAGAACTTAAGTAGTTTTTCCAGAGCTGCACAGCTAGTATGAGGAAGCAAGTAATCAAATTCAATTTTCCTCAACTATGAATTCTATATTTGTTTCTCTGTACTATTCTGTCTCCTTTTCTATGTTACTGTCCATTCATTGACTTGGGGAGCATTTTTTAAGTCCCAAGCTCTTTTGTATATCAGACACTTAGACACTCTGAAGGGGAAAGGGAATCTTTCTCTGTTGAAATGTCATATCAAAAACATATTTTCTTACATCATTTCCCCCATTCCCTATAACCATGGTGCCTAGTAACTTGAAATTACCAGGGGGCATTAAATAACTTCACCCTCTCTTTTTCCAAAATGTTTCAGTAATTTCTCTGGGGTAGGAGTATCTTATTTAGTTCCAGAAGATGAGTGAAATACCAGGCACTGGTTTTATGAACTCCATTAGACCGACCTCCTGAAGTATTTCTTTTTATTTTTTTTTTTATTAAATCATAGCTATGTACATTAATTTATTTATGGGGTACAATGTGCTAATTTTGTATACAATTTGGAGTGCTTACATCAAACTGGTTAACATACCCTTCACCTCACTTAATTTTTGTGTTAAGACATTTATACTCTACTCTTAATAGATTTGACATGTACCCTTGCAATATGCACCATAGATGAGGTCCCACCTATTACCATCTCTCCACCCAGCCTCCCCTTCCCCTCCCTTCACCCTCCTCTTCCTTCCTTCATTCTGGGCTATAGTTGTGTTCAGTACTTGAGATGCTCCCAAGAAAATGCTTACTTTATATCTGATGAGTTAGGGCCATGTGTATATAGCCTTTCTCTTCAAGAATATTCTTTCAAAATGTAAAATACATTTAATATTAATAAAAGAGGCTTTAAAAGGTTACATTAGGAGCCTCAGCAACACAAGTTACTCCTCTTGGGCTTGGAGATGTATGAAATGGAAAGAGGTTGAGTTAAACCTGGGGTTGACCAACCATTACATCATACCTCTATTAAGGTTCTTGTGCTTTTTTGGTTCTTCTGTTTATTCAACAGACATTTTTAAGAATGCCAGCTGTGTAGCAAGCAAAGTGTGCTAGGCCAGTACAAACCAATAGGAATATATAATGAGAGCTACATACATGCTGTTTTAAGTTTTTAAGTAGTCACATTTAAAAAAGTAAAAAGAAACAGAACATATAAATATTAGTAGTATACTTTTTAACTTAATATATCTAAAAATTAACATTTAAACAAGTAATGAATATAAAAAGTTATTACTGAGATATTTTATATTCCTTTTTAATATTAAGTCTTTGAAATCTTCTGTGTATATTAAACTTACAAGCTCATGTCAGTTTGGGCTAGTGACATGTTAAGTGCTCAAGAGTCACACATGACTAGTGGGTGGCTACTGTATTAGATAGCTCAGGGTTAGGTATTAGATACCTTTATGTAAAAGGCACATCAACTAGAATGAGTCCAATAAAAATTTGTTTTGCAGAAGAATAGTTTTTTTTGCAGTTATTACCTGTGTAAGCTACAAATCATGATGTTAAAACCCAATGTAACAGTAACAGTCTTTTAAGCTCCAAGTCTCCTCCACTGCTTTGGGGAGAGTAATTGTCTTAAGGAAGGATGCCACTTTTATTCTACAAACATCCTCTAAGGCAGTGAGGTCACAACCCTTTGCAGAGTTGCCATGAACTGAGGCAGGAAGTGATTTAAGATAGGGACTTCAGGGTCATCAAAGAAGAAGCATCTGTCATTCGAGTCCTTTAAGTAACACAGAGGAAGGATCAACCAATAACTACTAGTCTAGGAATTATTTCTCTTTTCTCTGTCCTCTATTCTCCATTGTGCAATTTCTTCTCCCAGAATACTCCATCTCTGAGGAGTTTCCTGTCTGTCCTCTATACTCTGAGACATATGTAATTATATGTGTGAAGGTGTGTAACTGTGTGTGCTGTCATGGGTTAGCTATGTAAGAGGTGGAGTGTGAGTTGACAGCCCTGAAAGTACAGCTAGGAATAATCAAGTATCAAGATTCTAGTTTGTGTCCTCACAGAAGAAGGAGACACAAATTAATGGAGCCTTAATTTAGGCCCTGAGCTGACCTGACAATTTTTGTGTTAGATTCTCCTTGTAGTTGTAGCCACTGTATGCCACAAAGGAGGATTTGAAACTGGCATTGGATTTTTCTCCTTTGGAAAACAATATTTTAAACCTATTTTCTCACATAAAGGACTTTCAATGTTTTCTTAGGCTTTAGATAGTCTTCCTTGATTGCAGACTTAGAAATATGTTCCAAGTCCAAAGAGGGCCTTTGGAGAAGGCAGATTTATTTTTTTTAACCTTTTGGGGTAGAAAGAAAAGGAGAGAAGGGAGAGTAGTACTTTGCATGAAGGACTATTCCTAGAAGCCCTTATATCAATCATATCAGGCATTACATCAACCTGATTGTGGTGGCAATCTGCCTAGTAGGGTTAATCATCTGAAAAGTAAGGCAGGTATCCATCTTGCTGCTCTGAAACAGACACTATCTCAGATTGTCTGCGGTCTGCTTTCCCATGGAAAAGATGTGGCTCTAAGCCAGCACATCAAAAAGGAAGAAAATAGGCACATTCCTTAGGATTAGGATGTGGGTGAAACTTGCTCTGTCTTCTCTATCACAATAGGAAGTGCTTATGGGCCGCATTTCCCAGAGGAAGATCTGCTGCTGAAGCAGCACACATAGCCAGGAGTGGCTAAATCTGTCTTTAAATCTGGAGGGAGACCAGAATAGGGAATCCGTATAATATTGGGCACAAAAATCATAGAATAAAATGTTTAGTCATTTTAATCTGTGTTTAGTCAAGATTTGGTAAACACCAGATCAGAACATGCTGTGCTGTCTTACCAGATGTAGGGATGGTAGAGAGGAAACCAGAAGGTAACTTTCATTTGCAAAAATGTGCCAAGTTCCTTAGGTATTCTCAAGGCCATCCTGTAGGGTAGAGCACATCTTCCCCCACTTTATAGATGAGGGGACTAAGACACGTGGGATTTATGTGACCTACATAGCTAGTAGAGATCCCAAACCATCTTGTTAAAAGTGAATAAAGGTAAGTTAATACTGCTTCTAAAAAACATTCTTCCATATGTATGTCTTTATGAAAGTTTGAGTAAATACGGCAAAGGCAAGTCTTGAAATTTCATCCCATCTATGTAAGACAGATTTTTATTGTTAAATATGGAATGACATATTAAGTGATGTGTTAATGTTTTGACAAGTCTTCATAGCCAGCATCTTCTAGTAGCCCATTTCAGGACAACCTTAACCAAGCTATGTATAGAGAGCTTTTATTAAATTCCCAGGACTATGCTACCATTTTCCACCCTGATCATTTGCTTGAGGATGATGCAGTAGAAATACATGGGTAGCTAATGCTGGCCAGGTGACTGGCACATGGGGCACACTTTTGTGGTCTCTAGGCATTAGGATCTCATGGTAGGCAAATCTGGGCATAGATTCTAGCAAAGACCTCCATACCAATCATTTCATTTTTAGAAGTGCTGCCTGCAGGAGGCCAAGATAATGAGATGTCTATCCTCTTGTGTTGATAGAGCTATGATTAGCTTGAAGTCTTCAAGAAGCTTTCCTGTTGTCCAATTCCAATTTTCTGGGGCTTTCATAGCCCTCAAGAGATGGATAGATGATAGAGGTATTTTAATAACCAGATTTCTAGTGGCAAGGGCACACACAGTCTGCAGTCAGCAGTGGAAGCCAGTTTATGTTATGGGCAATTGTCAAGCTTGTTGGATTTCTTTGTTTTAGAGAGAATCTCTCCATAGCAAGAATATCAAGAAGTTGATTCACTGCTTCCACATACATTCTATACCCTAACCAACCCATATCTGACAAGCTATCTTTCTCAAATATTCAAAGATCTTTCATACCTCTTTGTCTTCAAAAATGTTGCCGAATGACAAAAAAAAAAGTTGCAGAATGTTCCCCTTCCTTTTTCTACATAGTTAACTCTCATCCATTCTTCAAGTTCTAGCTCACATGATATATTCTCTGCATAATCTTTTCTTTATTTCAGCCTTACTGTATCTGTGATCCTACAATCTGCTATAGAGATTTCTACCCACACTAGAGATTAAATTATATATGAGAATATCTGTCTACTAAACTTTGACCCTTTTAAAAGTGGTAATTGTTTCTAGCTTATCTCTGTTATCTCCATTAGTCAGAACAGAGTTGGCATACACTTGGATGAACCATTAAATGCTAATTGAATGATTTAATTATTTATTCAGATATGGGTAGACTTCCATTTCCCTGGATCCCATTGTCATTAGGCTTTATTTGGTATCAACTCTATGTGTGTGTATTTCAGAGACCTCTTCATTAATGAAATGATTAAACTTTTTAAGTAAAATCTTTTTTTTTTTTAGAGACACAGTCTTACTTTGTCACTCTGGGTAGAGTGCTGTGGTGTCACAGCTCCAGCTCTTGGACTTAGGCGATTTCCTTGCCTTAGCCTCCTAAGTAGCTGCCACAATTTCCGGCTAAGTAAAATCTTTTTGAGAAACATTTGTTTCTTTGAGTAAAGGTACATTTGTAGTCTTCAAGACGTTTGTCCAATGCACAGATCCCAATGGAACATCACTGGCTCCCTCTTATGAGGCAGTCTCAGAATTTCTCCTGTAATTTCTTGGGAGACCTGTGGACAAGTTCCTTTTAGGAGAGTTGTTCTCATGGTATGAATGCTTTGGCTTCTTGGTGTTGAGGACCAACCACTTCTTTCTTGGAAAAATCTAAGACCTTCACTTGACAAGAGTAAAGAAGCCATCTGAGGGAATCTGATCACCTCAAAATTTTAGCTTCATATAGTTAGAAGGGTTCCTGGAGGTCACCTTTACAATTAAATTTCACAAAGCAACTTAAGTCCGTTTTAAGGGATCCCACAAAGTAACTCAAAACTCACAGTTTTGAGTTTGGGTTGCTTTCTCTTCTAGAGGTTTCTCTGTCTTTTATAATATTATTCCTTTCAAGGAACTAAAATTTTCCCCCAAGTAATCTAGGTCTTAGCCTTTGGAACTACACAAAACAGGCAGGTTAATAACTGTCTTTTAGATAGTTAAATACAATGTTAGGTTCCTCGTGACATGTTTTCTACATTCAGTTGTTTCAATATTTTTGAGAACGTCTCTAGTGCCAGGAACCCTGATCTAATCTTCTCCAGGTCTTTCAATTTTTTTCTATGTGTCAGGTTTCCAGTCCTCTGGACCCCTTCTTCTAGATAATTTCCACATTATCACTGGCTCTGAAGTTTATAACTTATACATGTTATCTTTGTTAAATGCATCCCATTGTTCTAGCCAGCCCTAAGATTCCAAGACACCATCATATGTGGGACCTGCTCTGTCTTAGGTGAGCCTTCAGTATAAGCTCTCAGTTATAGGACTTTAGAATAAAGAAGTGCTTCTCAGGAAACAGCATGGTATAGTTGAACTCGAGGGTACCAGGTCCAAGTTCAATTTATTTAACCTCTTTGAGGCTATAAATGGTGCTAATGATTCTTCTCTCTTGAGATCACTATCAGGATTCATGAGATGCTTTCTATAAAGCATTAAGCACTGTCCCTATGCACTTAATTGGGTAAACCATGGAAGTTAATGTGCCTTTCTTCTCTTCCTTGCCAGCCTTGCCCTACCCACCATTGCCCTCTACTGCTTTGAAGTTGGTTTCTGATTTGAGCCAAGTATCAGCACTTTAGAGTACAGTAGTTCTTCAATTTTATAAAGTAGCCCTTGTAAAAATGTTGCAATAGGAATCTTTGCCAATTTCTTACACAGCATAACAGAATTAGAATTCTATATTGCATCGATAGTGATTTGTAATAACTTTGTACAAGACCCCAAGGTGGTGATGATGGATGCTTGGCATGTAATTCAGCTTTTGTGGTTCACTGTCATGTAAATAGTCAAAATAGCGACCTGAATCTGAATTCAACCACAGGTTTTCTGGATAAAATATTTCCCGTGTTCTTTCTGAGGAAGGACGTTTAAATGAGTTGGCACTTTTTAATTCCTCTGACAGGGTGATGTAGGTTTGCATAAAAGTAATAAAAATATGGGGACCCAGGTGGTATTCAGTGCCATACTGATGAAAGGCCATACATTCTCTTGGAATTCTTCTCTATGAGAGGATTTTGGGATATGGAGGGAAATCACTAAGCTTGACAATCAGATATTATAGTAGAGTGGATAGAGGGTAGACGCAGTGTCAGATCTGAGTTTCTCCTCCACCACCTACTAGCTGTGTGATCTTTCTTGGATGAGTCCTTTAACCATACTTTGCCTCAGTATTTCCCTTGAGCTAAATGAGAAACACTAACATCAAATTTGTGAACTTATTGTGGGTATTATAAATGAGGTTAAGAATTCTATCCCATCTTTCTTGGTGCTTTCTTACATAGTAGGCAAGCAATAAATCATTGTTCCTGGGATTAGTTCTAGTTGATAGCAGCTATGCCCATTGGAACTGCAGTATCATTTCCCTATTAAAGAGTAAAAGGAGTAATAGCATGTGTATGGTTTGAAGATTCAGTTCCTGGGTCTCTGTAGAAACTGGACCACCCTGAGTCCTTCAGACTCTGCTGGAAGTTTATAATCATTCACATGAAAGACAATGGATAAACATTGGGTTGTTTAATAACCCTTAGTGGCATGTAAGTGGAGACAGTGAGACCCAGGAGAAGTCTCAACCCTTCTCAACAGTTAGGGAAGAACCCTATGGTTCCTCTTATGCTCTGGGATATAACTCCTTGTGTGTGAGGACTTGGATTTACCAATTCAAGTAGGACTGAAATGCTGCTGCCTTTCTTGGATATCTAAAAACATATGCTCATGAATCTGGTGATCTGTTTACTAAGACTCCCTTTATGGGGAAAGAGGTGGCTGGAACCTTTGTTTTCTCTTGAGGAATCTTGCCTAAAGACAGAAAGAAAATCCCTAAAATGTTGTTTTCACCAGAGCAACATGACTGAGGGAACATTGATAAAATATAAACTTAGCTTTTAAATATAAACTTAAAAATAGGTATAAAAACTAATTTATAATGACAGAAAGCTGATCAATGTTTTTTGTTTTTTTTTTTTTCTTTTACTATCTTTTTCCTCAGGTCTATTGAAATGTCTTACTGGTCTGCTCTTTTCTAGCTTCTATTAATATGTGATTGCTTCTCTAACGTTCATTACTACAGTTTCTATTGTTTTCAACATCACCTTTAGGCATGAGTTCCTTCATGCTCTATTCTGAATACAGTCAACCTCCATAGTCTGTGTTATTATGCTGGAGCTGGATAGGAAGAGAGTGATGTGGAAGCTTGCTTTTTCTGGAGCAACATCTCTTTTCTATGAAAATGTAAACAGTGGATGACAGTACAAAGGACATAAGAAATCTCTTAAGATTAATAGGCATATTTACCATCTTGATTAAGGTGATAGAGCATACATAAATCAAAGCTCACAAAATTGTGCATTTTATTTGCAGTTTAATATATGTCAACTATCCCTTAATAAATTGGTTAATTAAAACAATTCCAGTGTATATAACATGTGGTACAAAGTAGGTTTGTGCTAACTATGTGTCGAATTCAGCATATATAATTATGACAGACCAACCTCTAGTGTGAGGAGATCAATAGACCCTCTCCCCAATGAAACAACCATGAAACTGTTAACAACAAAAATGTTCTATAACAACCATTTAAGTGTCTGGAAATTGGCTTAAGGTCATACAAGAAACTGAAAATCATTTAAGAAAATTTGCAAAAGCTTGATAAGAACAATTGTCATCTGTGGAGTTCCAACCATGACCTGCGCCCACTCTTTCCTTCAGGTTTATGTCATAGAAAATTTAATTGAGGTGGATATAGTCAAGAAGACAGTGACTCTCTTCTTCACCAGTTCCTGATTGTGGGGCTCTGGTTTCCCTTCAGGATGGAATGAGCAAGCTAATAGCATCTTTCATTCCATTCCCTCCAGTTCTCTGATATAGAATATTTATTCTTTGTGATGTGGCCAAGAAAACTGGAGATTCCCATCCCCTGCTCAGCCTCTACTCCTATGGTGCAGGAGACTGTGAGTAGTAGTTGGGAAAGACTTGGGGCTCACATTTTTCCCTCTCCCAGGTCTGAACCCCAGACTTTATCAGACAAGGACTTTAAAGGTTCATAGAAAAGAGATGTTGCTCCAGAAGAAGCAGGCTTCCACATCACTCTCTCCCCATCCAGCTCCAGCATAATAACACAGCCTATGGAGGCTGACTGTATTTAGAACGGAGCACAAAGGAACTCATGCCTAAAGGTGTTGTTGAAAATAGTACTTTACTAAGAAGAATATGTTCCAGCTCCATCCATGCTGTAACATATTCTTCTTAGTAAAGTGTCTCAAGAATGGAAGAAAAAGTATCCAATGTACTTAGTACTATTATGAAACCAATTTATTATCGCCCACACTTTCATGTGAAAGATAAAACACAACTATAGCCCAGGAAGAAGTAGGGTAGAGGAGGGAGATGGGAGGGGAGAGAGGAGGTTGGATAGAGGGAGGGTAAACGGTGGGACCACAGCTATAGTGCGTATTGCAAAGGTACATGTCAAACCAATTAAGTGTAGAGTATAAATGTCTTAACACAATAATTAAGTGAGGTGAAGGCTATGTTCACCAGTTTGATGTAAGCATTCCAAATTGTATATAAAATCAGCACATTGTACTCCATAAATGCATTAATGTATACATGATTTATATATTTATGACTTAATAAAAAATAAAATAGAGATTGTAGTTGTGAACTTTAGAGAAGCAATCACATATTAATAGAAGCTAGAAAAGAGTAGACCAGCCAGACATTTCAGATAGACCTGGGGAAAAAGATAGTAAAAAGAACCCCCCCAAAAAACCCCAAAGCCCTGCTGAGCTTATTATTTATCCCCAGTGGCCTAGAAAGTTGTACACATGTACTAGGCTGAACCTGCACAAAAGTGACCAGAGATGTTATTTATAAAATACTAAACCCTAATTGCATGCAGGATAGAATTTATTCCCTGAAATGTGACAGCTTTCCCCAAGCCATACAAAGATACATTGACAAATGATAGAAATTTACTGGACCTAGGAACTTAAGAAGAAACTCTGACCTTTTGATCACGGGATAAACATTAACTATACTGAATCAGAGGTGACTTCTAGAAAGCTGGACTTAATAATAAAACAAGAGGACAGTTGAACATTACATCAGAGGCTGCACACTACAGACAAAATAGATGCTAGAGAGAATTAGTACAGGCAAGGCACTAAACATAGAGAAAAAAAAAAAAAACCCATAAAAACACAAAGAGCAAGGCCCAAGGAGAGCATGTAAACAAAATCCAGAATTACTGCGTTATTTAAAATTTTATATTTTGAACAAAAATTAGGAGCTCGGACAAAAAAACAGGAAAGTGTGACCACGGGCAAGAAATAAATGAGGGAATAAAAATTACCTTTTCTTTTTTTTTTTTTTTTTTGCAATGACTTTGGAGTCATAAAGAATTTACAGTTTATTTTGACATGTGCTTTTTACTTGTATGTACTTGGGCAAGTCACATTAACATTCTTGAGGCGCTATTTTCTAATCCATAAAATAAAGTAATTATTAGGATTAAATGAGAGGATCTGTGTAAAACACCTAGCTCAGAGTCTGATGTAAATAGTAAGTAAATATTGGCGAGTAAGCATATTAATGACACTATGCATAAAAATAACACCAAACAGGTAGGCAGCAGAGAGGAAGTTGGAGGAGCTGGCCCTCATGAGTATCCTAAGTACATGAATGCATTCCTAGACAGTTCCATAGAGATTGTTTACAATAATTGTACTATTTTGGGGTTGAGGAAAATGAAATTCTGAGAAACTGAGAACTTTGTTGCCTTTCATGAGGCATTAGAGTTTACCCAGTGACAGTGGTGGAGCAGGGCATCTAGAGAAGGGAAGTTTTGTAAAATGTTCTCTGAATACAACCTGCAGAGGCTTTGTGGACCCAAGAAACACAATTTTACAAAGAGTGCAAGATTGCTATTACTGCTATTAATTGTCATTAGCCGATCAGGTAGTGTGTTCCAGATGCGTTTTGCCCATGTTCTCTTTTAATCTTCACAAAGACTTACTGGGGTTGGCGTGGCGTTTCTCTTCCCTGTTTTACAGATAAGAGTGCTGAAGCATAGGAAGGTTTAGTGAACTGCGCAGGTCCTACACTGGGGAAGTAGTACGGGAGTTTGAGTCTAAATCTGATTGACTCAGATCATGATTTTCAGCCCTGTTCTCCACTGCTAGAAACAAAAACGATAATCTTGGGGAAATATCATTTCATCAGGGCTATTTATATAGCTACCACTTAGAAGCAGATTTTTGCTGAATGAGAGTGCAACATGTGTACTTATTAAAGATGAGAAGTTCATTTAATTTTTGATAATTTTATTTCACTAAACACATTCTATTTATTTGGACAAAAGTCACCTGTCTGAAATACCTCATCAAGGCAAGGCCATTTACTGTAAAACAAGTGGCACATTAACCAGTGAGATTTTAATGTTTGGTAATGGGGTGGTGAAAGAAATTGAGAACAGGAGGCAATGATTCCCAATTCTCTGTGTGATGTTCATAATGAACAATTTTGGCATTCTTCTAGGTTAGAAATTTAAAATAAAGAGAGATTATCAACAAGAGAAGGGAGTACTCACTTCAAATATTTAGCAGATCCTGAAAATGTGTAGTCTCAAATGTATATTTTCCAAAATTTTAAAATAAATTCTCTATTAAGGGTGACTACAAACTAGTTAGTGGGTTTTGCACTATTTTTCTAATTTGGGATCCCTATTTACAACAGAAAAATCTTAAAAATAATTTGTTCAATTAACCCAGTTCTGATATATGTGGGACAAACTAGCAACCTAGATTATACATTTAATTCTGCAATCTTAAAGTGGCATGTAGGCCTTATAGTAAGACCTTCATTTATTACCATTGTCTTCTCACTAATTCAAAGAAGTAACATAATTTGAAGAGCATGATCTCTTGTGCATTGCTGCCAAATTACATCTCTTAGTTGGCAATCATTGCACTTATCGTCTCCAACATGAAAATGTACCATTAATTAGATTAATGAATCAACTTCCCTGTTGAAAAAGAAAATGATCCACAGGGAATACAAAGAAAACTAACCTGTCAGTAAGCCTACTTAGTACAGGAATCCATTTCTGAGGGAGACTATCGTCCAGTACTACCCTAGCTGCCCTCTTCCAGAATCCGTTAGAAACAAAAAGGCTGCTATTGTTCACAGAAGGTCTGGGTGCGCTTATGCTTGAAGGGAGCAGGAGACACTTGCATCCTTATGGTTCTGTAAAACACTCCATCATGCCACTCAGAACATTACATCGTCATTCCTGTGTGCTTGTCTCTCCATCGAGGATGTGTGTTCCCAGAAGGAAAGGGCAGAAACTTCATGCAATTTCTGGCATATTATAGATGCTTAATAACATTTATAATTAGTATCTGATTTTCCTAGTTTTTTTGTCAATTCTGTGTTTTTAATGTCTAAGTAAAACCATTGCTTAGGAATGGTTTCTGCATGTGACATAAAGGTTGTACAATGCTCATGAGCACATTCTCATTTTTCTGATTCTAAGACCATGTAATTTTTCAATTTTATAATAATATATTTTAAGATATACTCTACAATATATGTTCTGCAATACATCTATGGGAATGATTATATTATTTAAGAATAACTCTCAGTCTAAGAAGATTTACCAAAAGCTACATTATTCTTTAATATCATGTATAATAGCAAAAATCAAGAGATGATAAAATCATCTGAAGGCAACCTTTCACCATGAAGTTTGCCAAGTAAACCTCTCCTAATTTTACACATAGTATGTGCCTGTTGTTACAGGAAAAAAAAAACAAAAAACAAAAAAAATGAGAGTTCTCTGGACCTTATGGGAAGGGTTAACACATAGTCATTAAGATTTAAAAATAAGAGCAATGGCTAAATTCCAAGCCAATAAAAAAGTTACATGCTCTGCATGATTTATTTTTCTTTCTTTTTTTATTTTTTATTTTTTAAATTTTTTAATTTTTTGTTGTTAAATCATAGCTGTGTATATTAGAGCTATCGCCAGCACACATTCTAAGATGCACCATAGATGTGGCCCCACCCATTACCCTCTCTCCATTAAAACCTCCCCCCTCCCTTCCCCTTCCTTGGCCCTTTCCCCATAGTCTTGTGCT
>CAUYPK010071131.1:0-23113 GCA_963574355.1 Loris lydekkerianus | reverse complement strand
ACACAGCAGTAAAACAAAAACTTGATTATTTGCCTTTTTGTTTTTGTGATACTTGTTGGGGGTGGTGGAGATCCCAGTTCCCTGAACCCAGTTGACCTGGTTCCATTACTTAGCTGAGCTAGAAACTTCAACCAAGGCACTCTCCTAAGAAGAAAAGGTGAAAGAGTGTAAGTTTTTTTTAAAGAAATAATCTCATTCTTCTTTCCCTGGTTAGTGCCATGGTGTCATAGCTCCCAGCAACCTCAAACACTTGTGCTCAAGTGGTCCTCTTGCCTCAGCCTCCTGAGTAGCTGGGACTACAGGTTCCCACAGAAACGCTGGGTTAGTTTTTAGTAGAGATGGGTTTTCACTCTCTCTCAGGCTGGTCTCAAACTTCTTCAACAAATCCACCAGCCTTGGCTTCTCAGAGCATTAGGATTATAGGTGTGTGAGCCACTGCAAATGGCCAGATATAGATATATTTTTTATATTAAACTTTCTGTATTTGATTTTAAAATTATACAATGAATACATGCATATTCTAACAATGAGAATATACTGATAAATACAAAATGAAGAAACACAAAGCTAATTCTTTTTTTGTTCCATTTTCTCTCTCTCTCTCTCACACACACACACACATCCAAATTTGTCCCACATTCTTGAGATAATCAATATTTAACCACCTAGTGTATATGTTCACACCCTCTTCTTTCTTTTCCTTCTTTCTTTCTTTTTCTTTTCTTTTTTTTTTTTTTTTTTTGTGAGTTTTGGCCGGGGCTGGGTTTGAACCCACCACTTCCAGCATATGGGGGCGGCACCCTACCCCTTTGAGCCACAGGCACCACCCCACTCTCTTATTTCTATGTGATTTAAAATATACATGCATGGGTGTCCATATGTTGAGAATTATTTGTGGGATTTTTTCCAATAGACAATTATAATTTGTACCTGAATAATATTTTAGTTGACTTATTTAGTACTTGGCTATTGATTTGATGATAGATGATGACGTAAGAGAGAAAAACACATCAGGAAAAATAGACATTTCCAGCATACATAGAAAAAAATAGCATATGAAGAACATAAAAATTGAGAGAAAAAAGTACTTATTGCCAGGAAAGGGTAGTTTAACAACAAAAGTATCATTTTTAATATCTGGCACTGAAATAGAGGATTCAATTAATGTAACAGACAAAATTACTGTTTTCATATTTATTTGTTAAAAAAAAAACAAGTACAATAATGTTTCATTAAGCCTTTTTGTTTATTTCATTTACTCAACATTTATTTAGAACTTCCTTATGTGACAAAAAGTCCTACTGACCTTGCAGAAACAGAACACATACAAACAACAACAAAGGAAAACAAATAAACAGAATAAATCATGTGCAATGGTGACAATTGGCATGGATAGTGTTAAATAGGGAGATAGTTACCTGGCACTGCTAAAACAAACTACCACAGTCTTGATGGCTTAAAACAGCAGAAACTTCTCCCAGAGTTCTAGAGCCCCCAAATCTGGCAGGGCTGCTCTTCCTCTGCAGGAGAACCTGTTCTTTGCCTCTCAGCTTCTCACGGCTCAAGTTGTTCTCTGACAGAAAATCACAGCAATCTGCAGCAATCTCTGTGGTTCTGTTTCATTTTATTCTCCTCTGTCAAATCTCCTTCTGCACACTATTATAAGGTCCCTTGTCACTGGCTTTTGGTCTAACAGGGACAATCCAGTGGGAGAGCCTGGTTTCAAAATCTTTAATTATGTATTTTGCCATTAAGGTTATAAATACTCTCTTTTACCATATAAGGTAATATTCACAGGTTCTAGGAATTAAGATGTGGACATATCTTTTTGGGGTACACCATTTAGCTAAATAGGATTTATTTACTAAATTAATGTGCTGTAGTTGTGTATATATTCCTGTCTTCTAATAATTTCTGAGAAATTTTAATTTTTCTCTTTTTTTCTATTTATACAGTGACTATCAAAAAACAGGTGGATGATGTTTAGTTAATTGATACCATAAGGAGGAACTCCAGTGTCACATCTGAGTTAAACCTTAATTAAAAAAAATCTGACATGCAGGTTGGAGCCTGTATTCAGTGAGCATTATCATTATTTGTAAAAAAAAAAAAAAAAAAAAAAATCAGAAATTATTGTTCTCTTGAATATTTTATCGAAGCTCCTACATTTCATAAAGTATTTTATCTCATAATATTCTCCTTTTAATTTATTTTAAAAATGATTTAAAGAGGGTTATCAGGAGAGGCTCCTAGGAAGTCTCAACGACATCACTCAGTATTATGAGCTTTCATTTTTCACTATTAAAAATGGTTTAACTAATAAAACTCAGTGTCTGCAGCATAACAGATGTTTCATATGTGCTGTGAGTAAATAAATGGATGAATTAGTGAATTAAAGTAGCTAACTGCTAATTCATGGCCAATGTAAGAATACGGAGAGAAGAGCTCAGATTAAGAAAGGCATCCAATGTGACAACAATTATGTTCCTTTCCAAATAAATTTTATAAGGATTAAATTTAGTAAACAAAACAATACAACATAGAACATTCTTATTTCTCATGTATATTATCTATTAAGAAGCAATGGACTATGCAACAATTGTGATGGCTCCAAATAGTCTAACTCATTTGAAATCAAACTATGTTTTCTCTAAATTGAATTACAGCTGTCTTTTGTTCAAATTTTTATCAGATCTTGGCATGGATTTATTTTTTCAAAAGCTGCTTTTAGATTTTATGAAGTCAAAAAGTGCCTTTAATTTATTCGGCCATGTTTGTGATTGTATAATCACTCATCTACGCTGATTGGGGAAGTATATGAAGTTAATGACAAAGAAAACAGTAATTTCTGGGAATTTGTGAATAGAAATGATCATGTAAATTAAAGAAACTTAAAAAATTCTGCCTTTCAAGTTTATTTCCTGGAATTTCTACTTTTTAAAGATATTTAAACACAATATTACATGGTTTTAGGCATCAATGGTTATTGGACTATTTAATTAAAATTGTTATGAATATTGCTGCTTATAAGACTTTGAGGACTACTATGAATTTAAATGAAATTCTCTTTGACCATTGGGCATTATTACATTTCAGTGGTGTTATTTTAAAAGAGAAGGGACAGAGCAACTTACGCATTTTTAACATTTTCTTCATCATTGTTCTAAACTGTATAGCACATATGTCACAATCATGAAGAAGGAAATTAACATTTCGGAAGGGGATATCAATCATATGAAACAATATCTTCATTTCGAGTACTTATGATTAGAATAACACTAGAAGGAAATAGATATGACAGAGACTTCAAAACCTTCTTCCTTAAAATTTGTGAATTCAGTTTGAAAGTAGATAGTTAATTATATCTGAATTTTCTAGCTCTTGCTAACTGAAAAGCAAGAAAATCATGTCATATCGCAATCCAGAAGTTGTATATACCATGATTATATAACTGCAATATTTGAGCAATAACTCCAAATATTGCCCAATATATAAAAATGGTCAAGCATTATATATAGTAGTCTGTTAATAAATACATCATTTTAAAAATAAAATCATACGCTTTTGCGAGATAATTAGTTATAAAAGAGTCATAATAATGAGACTGAAATGAAGAAAACAGACAAGAAAACCTTTTGAAAATTATGTCCACATGAAAACCAGCATAAAAAGTGTTTATAGTAGGATCATTTGTAATAGCCTAAAGGTGGAAATAACCCAAATGTCCATTAGCTTATGAATGTATGAATAAAATGTGGTATGTCCTTACAATTGAATGTTTTCCACCACAGAAAAAATGAAGTAGGGATATGTACTACAACATATATGAATCTTTGAAACTTGAAGTGAAAAAAGCCAGTCACTGAAAACCACAGGTGATATTATTCCATTCAAATAAAATGTCCAATAAAATGTCCAGAAGAGGGAAATCTGTAGAGACAGAACCTAGACTAGTATTGCTCATGACTGGGAGAGGGTATGCGAGAATAGTGAGTGATAGCTTAAGAATATGGTAACAAGAATACTCTAAAATTGACAGTGGGTGCTGTTTACATATATGTGAATTTACTGATAATTATTTAATTGTGTGTGTTAAACTGGTGAATTGAATGCCATATGGATTATGCCTCAGTAAAATAGTTACAAAAATAAATAGTATAAAAGAATTCCCATATGAACAATATTGAATTTTCCTTTTATTAACATCTCACATTTGCATGGTATATTGGTTAAAATCAATGAACATACATTGAAATATTATTAGCCATCAGAGGCCATATTTGTTCAATTTCTTTATTTTTTACTCCAAACATCTTTTCCTATTCCAGGATCCTACATAACATTTAGTGGTTTTGTCTCATTAGGCTACTCTTGTTTGTGACAGTGTTTTAGCCTTTTGTTGTTTTTATAACTTAGACAGCTTTGGTGAATTCTAGTCAGAGATGATGTTTTTCTCATGATTACACTGTGGTAATATGTCTTTGGAAGAAGACCTACATGTCTGAGCTGGAATTTCATTTAATATGTATTTATTTCAATCATTCATTTATATCAGCATAGACTTTTTTTTTTTTTTTTTCTCCCAGACAGTGTCTCACTTTGTAACCCTCGGCAGAGTGCTATGGCATCATAGCTCACAGCAACCTCAAACTCTTGAGCTCAATTGATTCTCTTGCCTCAGCCTCTGGGACTACAGGCGCCCACCATAATGCCTAGCTGTTTTTAGAGACTGGGTCTCGCTCTTGCTCAGGCTGGTCTTGAACTTATGAGCTCAAGTAATCCACCCAACTAGTTCTCCCAGAGTGCTAGGATTACAGTTGTGAGCCACTGCACCGGCCTGGACTCTTTTTTGGTACTTTGCATTATGATTCCATATTACTTTATTTATTCTATTGCTAAATTGTTGTAGCTTATCAATTGGGAACTTTTCCAGTTGATTCCTCCGTCCCTTTGACGTATCCCATCATTCTGAGTTTTCTTTTTCTTTTTCCACATCTTCTTGAGCACATTCATTCTATGTGGCAGTAGATGTTTGGTGCTCATTTTGTGTATTTCTCTCCCCTGTCTTCAAATCACTTCTCCAATGAGCTCTACATAGTTCCTTTTATTGGAAAATTACTTTAGAAACCAAGATCTGGATGTAGGAATGCTCGTTGCTTCTAGGATGCAACTAGATTCTGTTAGTTTACAGATGCATACACACATTTATAAAGATTTCTATGTGTAAACAACTATATTATATTAAATAAAATGAGAATTCATACTGATGTCTATAATTATAATACAGTATAAAAATATGTCATTTATTTGTTAAATTATAATAAATATGTATGCGTAATAAATATGTGAATGAATGTTTCATAATTGTTAACATGTACTCCCATATCATCATGGGAATTAACATCAATAACTGGATAACAGTACTAAGTAAAATTTCTTTTGCCTTTAGTTTTATAGACCCCCATTTAATTCTGAAATTACTTATTAGTCCTTTATTCCCCTATGCTTTAGCAAGGTTGTTGGATACATTTATAACCCATTTATACTTTTTGTCACATCTGTATCCTGCTCTGGGAATCTCTCTTCTCCCAAATGCATTTTTTAAACTTATATATGTATGTATAATATAATATCTCTTAATTTTTGTGCTGTGAAGTTCTATGGGTTTTGACAAATGCTTAATTTTTTATACATACATCAAGTGTCATACAGAATAGTGTTACTTCCCCAAAATATTTCCTGTGCTTTATCTATCAACTCCTGACACCTAAGTCTTGGGAAATTTTTTTTTATCAAAAAGACACTTGCAGGGCAGTGCCTGTGGCTCAGTGAGTAGGCCGCGGGCCCCACGTACCAAGGGTGGAGGGTTCAATCCTGGCCCTGGCCAAACTGCAAGAAAAGAATATAGTCCAAGCTACTTGGGAGACTGAGGCAAGAGAATCGCCTAAACCCAAGAGATGGTGGTTGCTGTGACCTGTGACCACAGCACTCTACCGGTGGGTAATAAAGTGAGACTCTGTCTCTAAAAAAAAAAAAAAAAAAAAGGATACTTGCACCAGAATGTTTGTAGCAGCATAGTTCATTATTACAGGGATGTGGAATCAACTCACATGCCCATAAATTCAAGAGTAGATTAATAAAATATGGTATGTGCATACCATGGAGTACTACTCAGCCATAAAAAATGAAATTCATCCTTTTGCAGCAGTCTACATGGAACTGGAGACCATTCCCACAAATGAAGTATTGCAAGAATAGGAAAAAACCAAACACCACGTGTGTACACTATTTAATTAGAACTAATCACCACTCATGTGCACAGATAGAAGTAAAATCCAGCAGATATCATGCAGGTGGGAGGCAGAAAGAGGGTATGGGTGAAATCATACCGAAATGGTACAATGTACAGTATCTGTGTCATGGGAACACTTATAAACTTGACTCAAGCAGAACCAAAGCAATATATGCAAACAAAACATTTGTATTCCTGTAATATTTTGAAATAAATAATACCACCATATTTTGTCATGTAAAACATATTCCTGCATATCATATACATCCACAATTATTTTGGCCCTAAATTTTAGGTAAACTCACCTCAAGAAAGTGTCTTGCTCTCAGCTGGAAGAGACGCATCTGAGACATCTGGGGAGGGCTAGTGCCCTCCACAGCTGGCTGCTCCTTCCCTCCTGCTCAGGAGTCCTTTCCTCCCTATCACTTTGTGGGCCAAAGCTGACATGGCCATGTGCGTGTTATTGGATTATTTCTTGGCATTTTTAATTTATTCTTTATTGAATATATAGGGAAAAGGATTCAAGGTAAGCAGAGTAGATAGCAATAAAAGGCTGCTTTATAAAATAACCCAAATAAAGCAGTACATACACATATTCACACTCCATAACAATTTGATAGTCTTAGACATGCTAAGTGTATAAAACATAGAAAATATTTATTTGAAATTAATCAAACCAGGTTTCTTTGCTGATGGATTGAAGACTAAATTTAATTTCCATGAGAATGAGCCATTGAGGAGGGGGGAGGAGAGAGACACAGAGAGAGAATGTTTTATTAGCAAAACTACTTGATTAGCAATAAATCACCTGAACATTTGGTTTTATTTTACATAGTGGTTTGTTTTTATAATATAAAATATTTTTCAATTTGAGAAATAATACAATGTATATACTAAAATCATATTTCAATTAAATTGCTTTGGTACTATATAGATCAAAATCCATATGTATAGGAGAACTAAAATTTAGGCAAATTTTTCTGATAAATATGGAAAACAGCAAAAGGATAAGACATCAGCCTGAGGGAGAGATGGATAAAATGCTAGAAATTTAGGCTCTCTATCTAGATTTTAAGAACCTGATGAAGTACGTTTGCTGTTAAATCCTATAATAATGACAGTCTTTACTTCTTACTCCTCTTTACAACATTATATGACGATAGGATGACCCGTTTTTGTATAGTTCAATAATGGAGATGCATAGATCTCTAGAAGGACTAGCTGAAGAATCTTATTTCTTCAGGAAAAGAGGGCATATTGTTCACCATATTGATATAAATAGCATAGTAGATAATAGCCAACATTTTAGGAAAGAGACAGGAATCAGGTCTGAAGTGTGGCTAATTCTCACATGAGTCATTTTATCTGGGGTCCAGATTACCCATTATGGAAAACCACATTTCTTTTTCTTTTCCCAGTCAGCCCCAGCATCTCTGAACAGATATGATTATTCCTGCTTTGCCTATTTTTTTTGCAATTTAGAGCAATTGGGGTAATTTATACACAAGACTCTCTGGCCCAAGATATGATAACATATGCCCAGAAAATTATTATTATTTTACAGGTGGCATTTAAATCAAAAACAGTGATAGCAGGCATAATATTTAAAAACACAGGTTGTACAGTCGTGTATAATGGGTCTGTTAGGAATCTGTCTCCTGCACTACATACTTTGTAGTTTTAGAAAGGTTATTTAATGTCCATAAACCTCCACTTATAAAATTGGAATGAACATGAAAATATCATTGAGATGAATAGAAATTAATCAATATAAAATCCTTAGCACAATATATGCAATAGAATAAGAAGTTATATATTTATTTTTATTAAGCTGCTTTTCAACAAATGGCCTCAGATGCCATTGCGTCTATGCACTGAATTACTATTATAGCATACACTCCTTAAAGGTGTCTCTAAATTGAAAATTAAAAATAAATAAATTTGCAGCATAAAACCTCTGTGCACCTCTATTGATTTCAGTTTATTATGCTCATGAAACTTTAGCTTATGAGCCACTTCCAGTGAATGGTAGTTTCAACTAATGATGTCATGATCACATTTCTTTATCTCCTCACACCTGCAAGTTTTGCTTCCAAACTACCCACCCACACTATCTGTGGCTTGATTACATTTTTCTTAATTAACTACTGTGTACAGCTTGCATTTTCAGTTAACACAGCAAAAGAAGCCAGCATTCTCATAACTCATTTTTATGAGTTGGGCTCCTATCATTTTAATGTGGCAATTAATTAAGTGCTTAATAAAACGGTGCTTTATTATAGCCAAGCCTGGTTACAGAAGTCTAGTTACGGAAGTGTCAGCATTTTTTGTTACTAACTTCTTTATATCCTCTTGATAATTGTACTATAAAAATTTGCTTTGAGTACAAATTTTGAAATTATTTGAATTTCAATAACAAGCTGTTCCTCAAATATAAAAATAATCAATTTTGGGTATGGCCCTAAGTATGAAAAGGTAATTATCCGAATTACTTCCCTCCTTCTATGGAGGGTTGTTGACATAACATCAAGTTCTATTCTATCTTTCTATACATTAATAAAGTTTGGTGATATTAGCAGATTGTTTTAATTCTTTTGATTAAATTTTTACATCTCTAAGGAGGATATGCTTCCAATGAAGATTGGGTTTTTAAATATAATGTGGATTTAGGAATATAATTAAATTATCTTTCAATTGAGATAATATGTACTCATATGATTATATGAATCCTTTTTAAAATATAGTACATAAAGAAATGTCCTTATGGCAGTGTTTTTCTAGTAAAAATATACAAATATAATAGCTAATTTTATTATCAGAAAATTGAACCTTCAGAAATGCTCAATGAAATATATAATATGTAATGATATATAATGATCCAAAGTATAACAAATTTACCTCTTTACTATAAATGTTCATGAAGATATATTTCTATCTAGTTTGCAATATAGGCATTTTATCAAAATGACTGGATTTCTAAGAGGAAATTTCAAACAGATGGGTGAGTAGAAGAAAAGAATGCATTTAAATGACAAACTTGTTGATGAGAAAATCCTTGCCACCCTTCTGAAACAACTGAAATAAAGTGCTACAGTTTTCTTCAAAGAGTAGTTGGTTTTGGAAAAAGTTGAAACAGAAGAGTAGAGCAGAATTGTTCAGTGCATTTTAGAATATGTGATTTTTTTTTTTCATTCCTCTCTGTAAGGCCTTTAACTGCGATTAGATATTCATGAAAACATAAAATGTGTTGATTGTGCAAATTAAGAAGACTAATGAAGTACAAAATAACACAAATGATATTAGTGATATACAACAGAATAATGCATACGAATATAGATGAGTTTAAGGGATGCTCCTACCCTCTGAAATCAAGGAATATGCAATTTTACTCATAACAGAAAGAACTGAGAAAAATATATGGATGAGAAGATACAGGGTGGCCATAAAGTTCGTGTGCAATCACATGACCTTCATGACCACCTTGTATATATTACTAATAAAAAGTTTTGATAAATTACCCAAAATGTTTGTCTTTTGGCCATGTTTGCAAATCAAGTTTTTAAATATGTAATTCAAGGCAATAAATTTAGGTGCAAAAAGTTGCCTGAATGCAATCAGCTGATATATTGATGTCTATTTAATGAGTGATTCACCCCAAAGTTTTTTTAATTTATAATAACTAGTAGATGCTTATAGCTACAGGCTAATTGGACAGGATGTGTAATTTAAGAGACTAATCTAATACCACTATACTTGCTAGTAATTTTGACTTTTCTTCCTTTTTTTGTTTTTGTTTTTCTTTTCTTTCTTTCTTTTTTTTTTTTTTTTTTTTTCTGAGACAGGTCTCATTCTGTTGCACAGCCTAGAATACAATGGTATAATCATAGCTCCCTGCGGCCTGTCTCAGTCTCCAAAGTAGCTGAGATTACATGTACAAGCAACTACATCTGGCTAATGTTTCTATTTTTTCTTGGTAGAGGCAGGGTCTCTCTTAGAATGACCCTGAATTCCTGGCCTCAAGTGAACCTTCTTGCCTCAAAGTTTCCCAAAGTTCTATGATTACAAATGAGCAACTGTGCCTGGTCAATTCTGGCTTTTAATAATACATTTCGATGTAATTGTTAATGAAATGCTACCAGATAGATAAAGGGATAAAATGTTAGTTAGTAAATGAGACATTTATCTGTAATCAAATACTGAAAGTTTACATTAAAAGAATAGCAAAATAAGGTTTTGATTATGTATTGTATTACAAAACATAGTATAGCCTTCTGATAAACTATGAACAAATATTGGCAATGTAAATGTAATCAAAACATAAAAAAGACCAAAGTATAAAAATCCTATTAATATCAAATATTATTAAATGTATTACCCAATAAAATAGGAAACAATTTTTAGAATTTTTATATGGCAGTACAAAAAATATATGCTTGCTCCTTTATTTGAAAATCACAGAAAACAAAGCTTAAAAATTCAGAAAAATTTAAATTTGATGAGATGAGCTGAGCCCAACAGTGGAGATGGAGAGCATGGTAAATGACTTAGCAGAATACAGTGAGTACTCAGTGAAATGCCAGCTTCCTACGGAGAGAGTAAGCCTAGCTGGGAACAAGATAATTTGCCTCTTCAGAATTCCAGAAATATATAGGTAGTATGGCATGAGGATACTGTGGAGTATATGGATAAGCACTAAAAAGGTATGATGTTGATGTAAAGACTGCAGATAAGTCATAGGTGAAGCAAGAGAAAGTAACAAATCTGAGACCCAGATGTGTTCTTTATCTAGTTCCTCCTAAGACTCAGGAAGTACTGAGAAAACTGGAGAAATTGAAGGAAAAATCTTGGGAATACTATTAACAGGCAAATTAATGGCAGAATAAAATTATAAGAGAGAAAATAACCTGTCAAATAAAAATTACAGTACTGGTTTTCTGTACTCAGTCATGTAGATAATTCATACCTGAGAAAATTAAAGCATCTCAGAGAGAAAGATTGTAGCTACTAGCATTAAAGATTACACAAAAGGTTTTTCACTCCCTGACCATCCTGAATTTAATTCTACTGGAAAAGCAAACCTGTTATGTCACATCTCATTCCTGACACCACTTGTCAGGGACCAAGACTGGCCAGGTCTTGGCCTGGCTTAACTAGGTTCTGGACGTGGATGGCTAAGTTACCTTGCTCAGGTCTGTTAGGTGCCTGAGGGCTATCTATTTGAGCTGGAGAGAGAGTGTGTCTTAGAGAGAGTAAAGCAGTCTTCTTAGAAAGATGGATCTTAGTCTTTAGCAAAGCTTGGTAATCTTCAGCAGAGAGACGCCGTGCTGGTGTTCTGCAGGCAGAAGAGGAGACAGGGTTAGAGTAGTAAGCTAGTCTGTGATAGAATGCGCATGCTCCCGACTGCCTTCTCCGCCAGCCTAACAAACGGCTGATGTCATTCCTCTCAACACCACAGGTGTAGAGACTGCCAATTCACCACTGCTCTCATCTTGCGAGCTCTCATGCTCTCCATGCCCTTTTCACTAAGGTGTTCCATTGAGCTATATAGGTATTTCTTAGAACTCTCACTCCTCCTAGCCATAGGCTATATGGGCTGCTACACTGTTGTTAACAGAGCTTTTGCTACTTAATTGTTAAATATGAAATGTCAAAAAAGAATCAGAGTGATTTGAAAATCTTCCTCCAGAAAGGTAAAAATCAAGCTCAACCAAAAACAAACAAACAAATAAAAAAAACCCAAATATTAATAGAGAAAAAAAGATAAGCAATATGGTAACATAAATTATCAGTAGTTTAAACTACAGTTAGCTTCTTCAGAGAATAAAAAAAAAAATTATCGAATCTATGACAAAAAAAAGATTACAAAAAAGCACTGAGTATAAGAAAATAAAAACGTGGATAATCAAAATAAATAATTTAACAGAAGTGCTGGGAAATTAAATTCATGAAATCACTGAAAGTAGGGGGATTTAAGACATCAAAAAGAGAAAAAGGATACATGAATTTAAGGGTTTTGTCATTAAACTAACAGTATTTTGACAGAGAGAATTTATAAACTAAATAGCAAAGTATTCAAATAATGACACAAGAAATTGTTTTTGGATAATGAGTATAAATTCTACAAGTAAAAGGATTCAGAAAGGAGTCAGAGAACCAAAATAAGAGAAAGAGTCAGGATGAGGAATATGACAGTATGAATCTTCAGTATACGAGGAATAAAAGAAAGATTCTAAATCATTCTTTTTAGATCAAGTAAAGAGATTTTACATCAAGTAAAAGGAAAAGTACGCAGGAAGAACAACTTAATACTGAAATCAAAAGGGAAAAAGTGATGTAGAGATAGCTTCAAAATTCCCAGTGGGGGAAAATAAAAAATTATAGTAGGAATTTGTATTCTAGTCAAGGGTATGGAATAAAATCATTTTCTGATAGACTACATCTTTAAAAAGATATTTCCCATGGATCTATTTTTACAAATCAACTAGGGAATATTATCCCTGAAAGCAAGCTTAAAATAAGGAAGGTGAAACATGTTTTATGAATGAGATTGTGGTAGGAACAGTAGGAGAAGAATATGGAAAGAAAAAAAAAGGAAGAGAGAAATACCAATAACAATAGTTTGTATTTCTTCAATACATTGTTAAATATAGCAATATTTAAATAAAAATGTAGATGAATAATTATTTACACAATATGGATAAACCTCCAACCTATATTGAATGGAAGAAAAATCACTGAAAGGAACTCAGTGTGTTATTTGATTTTATATCTATATCTATATATCTATATATCTCTCTCTATATATATTTTATTTATTTATTTATTTATTTATTTTTTGTTAAATCACAGCATAGGTGGAGGGAGGGGTACTGGTGTTATTTGATTTTCAATAAATTATTAAGCAAGCCACCCAACATAGTAATCTTTATTCTAGTAGAAATTCCAAAGTACAATGAAGCTAAATAGGTTACAAAACAAATAGAAAAGCCAGAAAAAATAGGGCAAGAGAAACAAATAAAGCATATCTAAATAGGGAAAGAGAGGTCAAACTGTTACTTTTCACTGGTGAGATGATAGTTTCCATTATAATATTACGTTGTATTTCAAAAATTTAGAAAAAAATTCTGTGCTTCATTTGAACCAATAAAGACCCCAAATAGTCAACATGATCCTAAGCCAAAGGGACAAACAGTACCAGACTTCAAATTATACTAGAAGACTATAGTAATCAAAACAACATGTTATTATCCAAAGGAAAAGAAGACATTTTATCAAAAAGACACCTGTACTTGAATTCACAATTGTAAAGATGTGGAATCAAGCTAAATGCTCAATTCTTGAGTGGATTAAGAAAATATGGTATGTAGTACAATTGAGTACGACTCAGCCATAAAGAGGAATGATGTCTTTTGTAGCAATTTGAATGAAATTGAAGGTCTTTATCCTGAATGAAGTATCACATGAATGGAAATATAAATTCTGCATGTACTTTCTAATAATTGCGAGCTAATTGATGGGGCACACCTGGGTACAAAGAGATGTAGGGGACATTTGAAATGAAGCAAGAGGCAGAGGATGAAATACTTACATACTGGATACAATGAACACTATTTGGGATCAGGTCACACTAAAATGCCAGACGTAAGCATTATTCAGGTTATCTATGTAACAAAAATATTTGTACCCACTTAATATATTAAAAAAAATAAGAATCGTGACTTTATAAACATAAACAGATGTTTGTGTGTTTGCATCTTTCCAGAGGAAAGGTCATAAATGAGTATTTGGGGTACACAAAATTGCACATGCAACAAAGTAGGATAAATTTCAGAAGTATGAATAAATTTCTTGCTCCTACTAGAAAATTTGGTCCAAATATGTTTTCCATTCCATTAACCTAAATGATTGCATCTTTTATTGGTAAAGATATATGAGCCACCTATTCAAAGATTAAGAAAGCAAAATATGTTATGTGCTGACAAATTTTTTTTTGGAATGTTTGCTACCTCTCATTACCACACATGCCCCCTCCAATTTGAACCAATATGTACCACCTTAAAAGTTGTGAATTGTTTTTAACATTCCATTTTTCTTTTTATTCAAGTACTGATATATGTATTTGAAGAGAAACTAGGTAGTAGAAAAATTTTCCATCCTCCTCATCACAAATCAAAAGCCAAGTAATTTTTTAACTTAAATTTTGAACATTTTTTGCACTAACTCTACTCATATTTAACTTATATGTTTTACTTTACACCTGTAATAAAGATTCTTTTCTCAATTGATATAGCCCTTTAACTAATCAATTTAGTTTTAAAGATCACTTCTGTTATATTGCTGTATTATAAATATAACTTGCCTTTTTCAAAGTTTTATTCCATTTTAAATTGATGCATAATAACTAATTATTTATAGGGGTTAGGGTGATGTTTTGATACTGGTATACAAGGTACTATATAAAATTAGGGTAAATAACATGTAATATCTAAAATATTTGTCATTTCTTTCTGATGAGACCATTCAAAATATCTTTTTCTAATCTAATTATTTTGAAATAAACTATATTGTTAACAGTAGTCACTCTACTGTGATAGAACACTAGAATTTATTCTTCCTAACTATAACTTGATACTTGTTCAACAACCTCTCCCCATCTTCACACATGCCTTATCCTTCCCTGCTCCTGATAACCACTATTTTTCTCTTTTGTTTTTTTTTGACATCAATCTTTTTAGATTCCACATATGAGCAAGATCATAAGGTATATACGAGGTCTGTCAATTAAGTTCCCGAACTTGCCAACTTGCACTTACGTAGACAGAACTGTATAAACATTCGGTAAGGTCTCATAACTTTGATGTATCAGTGTCTCACTGCTGTGTTTGTGCAAACATGTAGCAGTGTCTTGCTGGGTGGCATTCATCCTTGTGTTTTTGCGTGTCATTGCGAGAATGTTCAAGCTTGAGTAAGAGTGACAAACAAAAATTCATACATTTCTTGTTAAACTCGGCAAGAGCAGAAATGAAATCAGGATTATGTTAGTCCAAATTTACGGGGACAGTGCCATGAAGAAAATATCAGTGTACAAATGGATTAAATGTTTTTCTCAGGTGAGATAAAGTGTCACTGACAGAGAGAGCTCAGGTCAGGTCAGCCAAGCACAACTGATGAAAACATTGCAAAATTTGTTTGAAAATTGTGCATCTAAATAATTGGTGACTAGGAGAAGCATAGCAGACCAAGTAAACATCCACAGGGGAGCAGTAGGAAAAGCTTAACTCAAAATCTTGGCCAACAACTCACAATAATGCACCAAGTCACACAGCACTGTCTATGAGGGAATTTTTAGCTAGTAAACAAATAACTGTATTGGAACATCCTCCCTATTTGCCTGCGCCGGCCCCCAGTTCCTTTTTGCTTTAACTTAAAATAAAAGAAAATATTGAATGGAAGACATTTTGATGACATTCAGGACATCAAGGGTAATACGTTGACACCTCTGATGGCCATTCCAGAAAGAATTCTAAAGTTCCTTTGAAGTGTAGACTATGTGCTCCCTCAGTGAACAACTTCTTAAGGGTACTTTGAAGGTGACTGTAGTGATATGGAGCAATGAGATAGGTAGCACGTTTTCAGGATGAATTCACAAACTTAATTATCAGAGTTCGTGCTACATATCTTACAGATTTTCATACTGTTGCTATGTAATGTTGCTACTCATTTCCTAAATACCATGGGCTATTAGTGTGATAAAAATCTTTTATTGTAAGAATTAATGATTCATTGAATTTTAATTGATGCAGGTCTAACCTGATGATCTTGCTATTCTATTTTGACATGTAAATTTTAGTTAAAATAGAAGTTGTGCACTTTAAATTTGTTTTAATTCACTGGTGTTAAACATATATCTTTAAATCAGACATACATATGGAGTTTTATGTCAGCATTGTTTAATTACCTTTAACATAAAACTATTTCTCATGGTGTAGTTAACCTTATTTTAATCTGGCAACATTTTAATGACAATGATATTAGGATAATAATAGTAAAAATAAACCAAAGTCAACATCTCTCTAGAATGTGATTATAGAAATGGAGAGCAATGCACTAAAACTATGTATTCTTTATAATTAATATTTCTGTTTTGTTGGGTTTTTTGTTTGTTTTGGATAGTAGTTTATTGATAAAGGTATAGGAAAATCATCACCATGGTAAACTCAGGTAATAAAGCTCTAAGCTTGATCTTATATTGCCACAGTCTCTTTCTTATTGCAAGCTAACAGACTGCAATAACATCCACATTCCCAGGTGAGGACCACTCATTCAGTGTTTCCAAAGTCAGTTGTTCTTCAATCTTTTTCAGACCTGTGGATTGGTCCTCGATGTCATTGGGCAGCAGAATGATCATGCTGAGCTCCTTACCTTGGCAAGGCAGTTCCTGCCCCTGGTTCTTAATGTCCTCCATGTAGCCATATGGGATTTTTTTCTTCTGTTACATCATTTTCACTGTTTTTGTGTCTTTCTTATTCAATCTGAATGGTGCATTGGTCATGGTTTATTTTATGAATTTCTCCTGCAAGTTTCCCTTGGAATAGGTGGCATTCGCTAACATGAGTTAAGTCTGCTATCCAGAACTGTAGCCAACAGTTCTGGAATTTTCCTTCTGTGTGTCCTTCGACCCATGGGTTTATGGTTTTCCTTGCATCTTCAGAGGCTTGTTGAAAATCCACACTGGTCAGTTCAGCACCATACATTTCCTCAGTCACAGCCAAGAACTCAGTGAGGAAATTACAGGTTTTCTTTCCATATAATCTTTTACCAAATTTCAGAATATAGGCCACTCCACATCTGTTGCTATCAGCATTCAGACTTTGAAATCTTGACTGAATCTCCTAAAACTTAGAGAAATGGAAAGTCTCGGACAGTTGTGGCTCAGTGTTGCCTCTGGTCTCTAGAAAGATCACGGCCATGGCTGATGAAATGCTGAAGGGGGAGATGAGGATGTTTCCAGTCGGATTGCTTTCCTTCAAGGTGCAGAACAGCTCTAACGTTAAGTGGGTTTTTGCTGTGCTTATCTCTTCCACGGTGAAGGCCGCTGTGCACAAGCAGACCCAGTGCTCTGGGCTGGGTGTGGTGTGAGATCTCCATAATCTATAATTTCTTAAACATTCACAACCATGAGTTGAAGGCAATCCCTCCTTGTAACTCTATTGGAAATGTGTTTGTTTAGACAGACGGCATGCCCAGAGGTTAATTCTGTAGCTTAGATGTAAAATTGACTTTATGCTTGTAAGACGCAGCTAATGGAAAAAAATTGCACATGCAAGCAGTTGTTTGGAACGTGCAACAATGGACGTTCAATGTGGCAAATCAGTCAATAGTCATGACTCCTAAAAAATGGCTTTTAGTATTAGGAATACATTGTTTATAATTCAATTCCTATTATCAGTATAAATTAGGAAAAAAGTTTTAATGCAAATAACTAAAATTTTGACTCTCAAAAATCTCTTTCAAAAGAAAATAAAAACGTGCACAATCTTACTTCAAACTAAGTAGCAACACCATTAATGCTTGTGTCTACTCAAATATATAGTATTGTTTTAACAGCAAAAAGCAAATTGTTTCTCAGATTAAGAGAAAATTAGATTTCTCATTATTTTGCACATCTTTCTAATGAAAAGAATAGCCTTTTATGGTAATGATTGTGAGACTCAATTCTATAAACAAAATGTCAATAAAAAGGGAATTAATATAACTTCCTTCAATAAATGAAACTCACAACTTAAAGAAGAG
The DNA here is from genome assembly GCA_963574355.1 of Loris lydekkerianus. NCBI lineage: Eukaryota > Metazoa > Chordata > Mammalia > Primates > Lorisidae > Loris > Loris lydekkerianus. Next base: position 5,028 of record CAUYPK010071131.1, on the reverse strand, counting down.
TCTTCTATATTCCATAATTTCATCTCTCTATAAGTGACTCATTTTAAGCAAAGATTTTATAGCTTCTCCATTTGTCTGGTTTCTCTTCAGTGATTTACAGTTAAAAATTCTTATGTCTATTTATAACAAAAATTTGAAACCTGTTAAAAATTTTTTTAAACACAAAATCCAAAATTTAAAACAAAAAAGATAATTAAGCTATCCTATCCAGAACAGTGTTCTCAACTCCAATAGCTACTCTAAACCTACCCCAGAGAATACTGAGTTAACACTATTGCTGAGACGTCTAAACAACACACTTAAAAACAACCTTCACAGCAGTTTGATGAACATTTTTTCTTGCACACAATTTTCTAGGATTTATTACAAATCTCAAAGTCAGGTACTAAAAGCTTCCCCTATTCCAGGGTAATGGGTGTTTTTGTACTAAAGCTATTTGTTAAATACTTGACCATTATCTTACCTTCATTGATGAAATAGAAAATTTTTAAGATGGATCCCCTTATTTCTTTACCATATAAATATCACTTTGATTTTACTATGTTTTTGATGTATCTTTTTATGTAATTTAATATAAAAGATATGTTCATTTAATTTATGCTTCATTTGTGCTTCACTTTAGTCTGATTGTGCTTTTGAAGGTGGCAGAGGACATAAAAATAAAGGTATTTGCAATTCAATAAATTGATACATTTTATGAATAAATCAGGCCATTATTCTAACCACACCATCATTTCTTGATGCCATTACTTGGTTAGACTTTATCAGAAGTAAGTTAAAAGAACTCAGCAAGAATTGAAATAATCATTGTAAACTGCCAAAGGTACATACTTTTTGTTTAAACTTCTAGTGGCTCTCAGTAAAATTTACATTTATTTTCATCATAATTTTAGGAATAAATCCTGCTTGTAGTCTCTTTCTGTTCAGAAAAGTTGAAATATCTTTTGTTTTGTTTCATATATTTTGCAAATTCCATACTCATGTATTAGTAATTTATAGCCCAGAATGCCAAGACATTATGGTTTCTGAAAATTGGTCATCCTCAGTTTCGTTAAGTTTAAGAAACCTGTGGAAAACATTATCTTCTATGCTGTAACCATCATCTATGATCACTCTGTATTGTTTTGTTGTTATTGTTTTTGTTTTCTGCTATGTTTTAAAAATACTCAGATACTCTGAAATGATTTCTTAAGGGCAGATGGCTAGAAAAATGTGGTTGATTTTCTTTGCTCAAGATGTCACTCTATGTCTACAATCATGGGTGCTGAATCATGGGTAGTATATTAGAACTCATTCTAATTACTCATCAAGACTCATTTGATAGTGTACAGCTTAAACAAGAAGTTATAGATCATATTCCTTAAACCGACAGGGGTCAAGTTAGTGTACAGGGCTACTTCCTGCTTTGATAGACCACTATCTCTTTATTTATTTATTTATTTTTTATTAAATCATAGCTGTGTACATTGATATGATCATGGGCATCATACACTAGCTTCATAGACCGTTTGACACATTTTCATCACACTGGTTAACATAGACTTCCTGGCATTTTTTTAGTTATTGTGCTAAGACATTTACATTCTACATTTACTATCTCATCTAGTCATCTTTCACTGCACTTACATTTACAAAATATAGAATGCTCTAGAACAAGAGTTAGTAAACAAAGGTCCATGAGCACAATCCATCCTATGACCTATTGTGCATAGCTCATGAGTTAAGAATGGCTTTTACATTTTTAGAGAGTTGGAAAAAGCAAGCAAAACTAAAATCAAACTCAATGAATAACCTGTACAAGAGATAGCAGATGGCCTTCAAAGACTAAATGCTTGCTAGATAGACCTTTAGAGAAAAAAAAAAAAAAGCTGCTGTTTGCCCTACTGTCTTGACAGTATTGTAATAATTTTCACTCACAGAATTTTTTTAGGATTTTATTTTTTAGGGCAGTTTTAGGGTCACTGAAAGGAAGACAAAGATATAAAGATTTCCCATGTGCTCGTATGTGCAGCCTCCACTATTATCAACATCCTCCAGTAGAGTGAAACATTTATTACAATTGATGAACCTTCCATGACACAATATGATGACCCAAAGGTTGCAGTTTACATAAGAATGTCCTCTTAGTGTTGTAGATTGTATGAGTTTGGGCAAAGGAATAATAACATATGTTCATCACTATAGTTTGTACATTTTTTTTTACTGATGTAGAGATTCTTCATATTCTGTTTTTCATCTCCCAGTAATTCCTAGAAAACACTGCTCTTTTTATTGTTTATGTAGTTTTGCCTTTTCCATGTAGTATGCAGATTTTTCAGATTGGCATCTCTAACTTAGTAACATGCATTTAAGTTTGCTCCATATTTTTTCATGGTATGATAATTCATGTATTTTTAGCACTGAATACTATTCCATTGTCTGGATGTACCACAGTTTATGTATTCATCCATCTACTATGGGCACCTTGGTTGCTTCCAAGTTTTGGCAATTATGAAGAAAATTTCTATAAACATCTCCGTGCAGGTTTTTATGAACATAAGTTTTCAACTCATTTGGGTAAATACCAAGGAGTGTGATTGTTGGATCCTATAAGAGTATGTTTAGTTTTTTAAGAAACTGCCAAACTGCACAGACTGTTTTTTGTGTTTTTTTTTTTTTTTTTTCTTTAATGCGTTTAATTACTATAGAATTTTTTTCTGTAGTTATTAACTGGCTTGGAAAGAATGAACACAGTCAAAAGACTTTTCTGTATCTTCCCTTGAAAATATAATCCAAAGTAAATTTGTAGCACATAGTTACTGATATTTTTGCAAATATATTTGGCCCAGTTCCATCCTACCTATCTAAGATCTAATAAGCAAGGCAGATTCAAATCCACCATTTAACTGTCTATCTGTGTATGTCTGTGTGTGCACCATGGGATACAGAAAAGGTGCTTCTTCTCTCACCAAAATCATCTACTCTTTATAAGCACTTTTATGATTTGGGATTAGGAACAGAAAATCTTCTTCCAAATTAAGGGTTTATTTTTTTTTCAAATTTTCTCTTTATTTCTTAGAGATACTTGTATCATAGACTAGGCTTCTGACATCTATAACAAATGATTTGTTGAGTTACTAGGACTGTACTACAAAAGATCTTATATACCAAGGACCTTGGCATCTGTATTTTAGATTACAGAAAAGAATAGATATAGAATAGCAATTATATTAGTTGAGTGATGCTGTGAAAAGTGACATCTCTCTATTATTGGATATTTTTCCTCACCATACTTCTACAAGTACCATTATGCTTATTTAAAACATAAAGAAATCAAGTTAAAGTTTAACAAATACCATTAGTATTAACTCTTTAAAACCAGCAAACAAATAAAACCAGGGAATACGTGATGAAAGAATGCAAAATATACCAAATAATAAATGAAGAAAACTTGATAACTTGGAAGGAAGAGAATCTTAGAAATGATTTGTTGATCTGATCTGGCATGAAATTTCTTGTTGACATAATCCAAGACTCAATATAGCTAAAAAATCGGTGAAGCATATCATCCATTCAAGACAACAAAGTCATACATGGGACAGAAAAATTATATTTTACCTACTAGTATAGCACTACAGGCCAATTTCCCTGAGAAATGAACTGTGATGAAGAGATTTGTAAGCCAGTTGATTACACGGAGAAGAATGCATGTAAGGGGATATGTGGGACACATTTGGAGAAAGACATTGAATTGTGACTCAATAAAACCAGACACCTCAGCCAATTCTACTGAGAACTGTCAAGTAGGGATGGCACTACAGAATTGCTCAGAATTAAAATAAGAGCATTAGACTGTCATACCTTGCATCACCTAATGGATAGGTATGAATTAACCCTATTTTGGCTGGTTTGGTGCTGTAACCTTATCTCTACTGAGGGGCAAATTCTACAGAAGGGTTCAAGTAAGAGCTAATACTAACCAACTGTCTGTGGCAGGGAATAAGTGTGAAATTCCAAAAGTGGAGACTAATTTGTCAGAGCACAGCACATACCACAGTTTCCTCTTCGTTCTCTTCGCATATTCTTGCTTTCCACAATGATTTTATCCTATCATATCCTGCCCGGGATTCTGGAGTTGTCCTTATTGCTTGTTACTGCTTTGTTTTGTTTTATTTTCTCTTAGGAATCAGACAATAGGAAAGTTTGTGACAAAAATACAGCCTTGGTCATAAGGCTACAACTCTTGTCCTCCATTTATTTCTTCCTCAGCTCTACTAACCATTCAAAATTTGCCTTTGACCTTATCCTTTGCAGGTAAAGGCTTCTTACCTGGAAGGATGATTTGGACCCTCTTATTTAAGGGGTTTGAGTCACAAAGTAACATGAATGATGAAGATGTTGATGGAAGTGAAGCCATTTTGAAGAGAGGCCTGATCTACATGAAAAAGCTGTGAAAAAACAGCTTTGGAACAAGATAAATTTGAATGTAATGAATCTCCCAGGTTTTTTTTTGTTGTTGTTGTTTGTTTGTTTGTTTTTTTGTTGTTGTTTATCCTATGGAGATATACAGCCCTTGTTTAGCTAAGCTAAGCATATATTGGGGACAGAAGGATACCTAGATAAATTGAGAAAATAATAGAAAACCATACATCAAAAATGCCCAGAAAGTTAGTGGCAATACATTTTGTGTTAATAGTATATGTGGGGAATAATGTACGGCAATATAAAAGTCAAAATATTGGAGAGAGAAGTTGGGTACATACTGTGGTAAGGTCCTTTTGCTGATAGGTGAAGTTAGTAGTTAGAGGCTGGTTAATTTAAACTGTGTATTGTAAACCCAACAGCAACTGTCAAAAATATATTGCAGATTTTTAAAAGAAATATAAATAAGAAATATTCATACGTCCTTTCTGGAAGGATGTTTGGAGAATACTTAGAGACCTAAAAATAGACCTGCCTTTCGATCCTATAATTCCTCTTCTAGGTTTATACCCAGAAGACCAAAAGTCACAATATAACAAAGACATCTGTACCAGAATGTTTATTGCA
>CAUYPK010071129.1:0-54636 GCA_963574355.1 Loris lydekkerianus | reverse complement strand
ATTTTTTGAATTTCTGAGGGGTCTGTTGTTATTTCATCTTTACCATTTCTGATTGATGAAATTAGAGATTTGACTCTTTTTTTCCTGGTTAGGTTGGTTTGACCTTTTCAAAAAACCAACTTTTGGATTTATTGATCTGTTGTATGATTGTTTTGTTTTTGATTTCATTTAATTCTTCTCTGATTTTGGTTATTTCTTTTCTTCTGCTGGGTTTGGGGTTGAAGTGTTCTTTCTCCAGTTGCTTGACATGTCCCATTAAGTTATTAACTTCCTCTCTTTCCATTTTCTTGAGGAAGGCTTGCAGTGCTATAAATTTCCCTCTTAGGACTGCCTTTGCAGTATGCCAGAGGTTCTAATAATTCATGTCCTGATTATTGTTTTGTTCCAAAAATTTGGTGATTTTCTTCTTAGTTTCATCTATAACACATCTATTCTTCAGCATAAGATTATTTAGCTTCCATGTTTTTGTATGGGTATGCAGATTCCTGTTGTTATTGAGTTCAACTTTTATTCCACGATGGTCTGAAAAGTTGCAAGGAATAATTTCTGTTTTTTAAAATTTGTTGAAGTTAGATTTGTGGCCTACGATGTGGTCAATTTTGGAGTATGTTCTGTGGGCTGATGAGAAAAATGTGTATTCAGTTTTGTTGGGATGAAATGTTCTGTAGATGTCTGTTAAGTCCAGATGTTGAATAGTTGAGCTTAAATCTTAAATTTCTTTGCTTAGCTTCTTTTTGGGGGTTCCTCAAGATGGGTTGTTCATTTTCTCTGCTAAGTTCCTCAGGAATATGTTCAATTTTTTTTAACTTTTCACAACCGTTTCTTTATATCATTTTGCATCATTTCTTTTTAAAATGCCCCAACCTAATCATAAAGCTAATTGTCAGAGAGGGCCTTTTGTAGCAAAAAAATAGGTTTCATACTTACTCAACTTGAGTACCATGACTCTTATCCTGTCTTTATAGGTCAGTATATATATATATATATATATATATATATATATATATATATATTTCACTAAGGTTTTCCTACTTCATGAAAGAAAGAATTGAAGCTGTTTATTTGGTAAACTATACTTACAATCTGTTCAGAAAACACTTTTGTATATCGTAAACTTGATGTTAGTTCATAAATGAAAAGTAGTACAGATAGCTAAAACAATCTATGATGGCAAACAACTAATCATGTGCTCGAATATCACTCAAAGAACATTGACTAACCTTGAAGGTAGAGCCCAGACTAAAACCATTATCTCTAACTGTCCAGAGATTCCAGTCATAGCTCAGGCAGCTACTTGGTGGGAGAGGAGAGTCTTCCTAAAGGCAGACCTCGGTCAGCAGGCTGCCAGAAGGGGAGGGGCCAGGTAACTAGGAGGGTCTAGGGTCCATGCTGTCTTTCCCAGCATGATACTTTCCCTCTGCCTCCTCCCCCAGCAAATTCATTTAGACAGGGAATGGAACATTCCCTAACATAACAGCTAACACCGCTTAGCCCTCCTCAGGAGGTGTCTCACTGGGTCTTCACTATTCATCATTCCTAATTCACATCTGATTGTGAATTTGTGGAAGCTCATTTGCAGAATATTCCTTCTTCTAGTACATCAGAGTCAATGGCCTTGGTACTCTGGGTCCTTAGCTAAAGTCTGGTTCAGGATCTCCAATAGGGACTTCTCATTCATTCTTGCTAGTTTTAGACTTGTGCCATGAGCCAAGCCATTCCAATTATGTACATCAAAAAGTTCCAGGTGAGTTTGTTGCTTTACTACCCTGAAAGTATCTGATCTTGCCTGATCACAGAAGCTAAGTAGGGTCAGGCTTAATCAGTGCTAGGGCAGGAGACCAACAGGAGTAGGCTAAAAAAAAGGCTCATGGCTGTATGTTAAACTTTAAATAATAGTCTTTTTGTTTGAAAATGGCATACCAAGAGTTAAACTGTACACTGTAAGATTTTTTTAAATAATAAATTCTCTCTATATTGTAGCTTATAGGTAATATATTTCTATTTAAAAGGGATTAGTGTCTGTGTAATTCCATTAATCCAATGGTTTACAAATTTTTCTTTTAAGAAAATAAAATTTTAGCCACCTTCAAAGAAAATAGTATGTTTTATTCTATAAAAGTGAGAAATTTCCAGAAAGTAAGGAGGTTTGGCAACTCTTCTCTCTCACTCTCACTCTTTGGGGTAACACTGAGGCATTTCTGAGAAGCCCTAAGCTCTGTTTAAAACAGTCTTCAAACCATCTTCTTAATCTAATGTAATAACAAATGATGAGAACCTCAGGAATAGGGTTAGGACAGCCTCTTTTAAAGTACACATTGAGCATGGACCCTAACTATAAAGCTGAATATGATGAGTACATATGTAACCTACATGATTACCCACAGATATTTCTTAGAATGATTTCATTGTTTAAATTCTCAAAAAGATTGTACTTCAGAAAATGTGTACATTTAAAATTTGATTAGATTTCAGTAATAAGGCCAAGGGTGGTTTCTCACACCTGTAATCCTAGCACGCTGTGAGGCCAAGGCAGGTAGATGGCTTGAGATCAGGAGTTTGAGCCCAGTCTGAGCAAGACTGAGACCCCATTTCTACTAAAAATAGAAAAAACTAGCGGGGCATCATGGTGGGCACCTGTAGTTCCAGCTACTCAGGAGGTTGAGGCAAGAGGATTGCTTGAGCCCAAGAGTTTGAGGTTGTGAGCTATGATGACACCCCTGCACTCTACCAAGGGTGACAAAGTGAGAGTCTGTCTTAAAAAAATTATTTATTTTTTATTTTATTTATTTTTTATTTTTTATTATTTTATTTTATTTATTTATTTTTTAAAATAATATTTATCCTCATATCCTGAAATACAATAAAATGCTTTCTTATTTTTCTCTTTATACATGTCTTCTCATTGTCTATGACATTGCTATAAATCTTATTTTGAAGAAATGATTAAAAATGGAAAACAACTTAATTTTGTTAACATCTTACCAATTATTACTGTGAGGGTAAAAAGAAAGTGAAAATATAAAAGGAGATAGAACACATAATAAAATAGAGTTTTGTTGAAATCTCCAAAATCTCATCAGATATTCACAGCAGCTTGAATTATTTTTTTCTTTTGATGCCTACAGCTGAATGCCATCTGTGGATTGACCTGGCAGCCAGCTAGTTTGCAGAAGACAAGAGAAACCAGAACACGTTAGAGAGGGATATCGATGTTGCTTTGAGGCAACAAGCGCTGGTGTGTTTCTGAGTCCACCTTGTTATAAAAAAGTGCTACAGGGTAATGATTTTCATTAACCCTACAAGTATCGTCCAGTTTCTGTCCTTCACTAATCCTCCACAATTTTCCCACAGAGAGCTATTTTATGACACTTGGTTCCCTTTTAGTTTTATCTATAGTGGTTTTTTAAAAAGTAGACTGCAGGTTTGTTCTAAAATTGTCAGTGATTATGAATCTTCTGGTTATGTCCTTAGTATTATTTTTAGTAGGATTTCTTTTGGAAATTTTGTTGAGACTTCCAAGTGAAATTGAGTCAGAGGAAGGTTAAGCTAATAATAACAATTGGCTTAACAGTTTCTGGCACATGGCAGGGTCTCTAGAATATATCTAGGTGAATAAAAATGTATACTTTACAAAGGTTAGACCTATAAAAAGCAAGGACAGCACAGAAGGATCTCATAAATATTTTTCCAACTGACAGTTACGTATCAATCAGGTGTTATATGCTGATTAAAATGAAAATAATTATAAAGGAGAGCTATGCTAAGGGAAAAACTACAGTGATGCAAAACCTATAAGCTATTATTAGAAGTGCTATAATAATTTCTTACTGGGACAAAGATTCACAACTTTTTACATAGGTAGTGTAAATAATATTTAATGAAGATCACAACACAGAAGGCAAAGTGTATGAGATAAGACATTATTTGGATTTAACAGATTTTTGCAGAAAGATGAAATGACTTGGTGAAGGGCATTGCCAAACCATTGTAAGCCATTTTTTCTTCTTAGGATTAATTGGATGATAAAAATAACTGCTTAAAAAAATCACAAACCTTAAGGGGTTAAAAAAAATAAAGACTTTTTATTCATGTTTAAAGTCTTTTCCCATAACACAGACACACACACCAAGAATTTTGAAGTAGCTTTGAAAATATTTCAGGTTGGTTGAAAGATGAATATAAATTTATATCTCAAATGCAGCCTTCCAGCTCCATGTTTTCAAATACTTCAGCCAAAAAAGTGACTCATTTCACATCCTGAAAATTAGGGGCTGTGTAAATACTCAAGTAGCTTATACATAATTAGGCTTGTACATATTAAAATTCTATTCCTATTACTCATTGCCACCCCTCCTTGAAGCATTTGTTTGAAACAACATTAACAAGACCATGTACGTGCAGCTTGGACCTGGAGGAGAGAGTCAATTAGCTTGGTACATTCTCCAGACACCACCACTGCAGTGCGGCAGGAGAAGCAGGTGCTCAGCTCGCTAGTGAATGTTTGTTCACCAGCCACCTGATTTCAAGCCTCTCCATGAAGCAGGAACAGGTTTTTGTGCAGGCGTTCCTCCTCCCACCCAATGATCATCCCTCTATTAGAGCCTTTTTAAAAATTCTGGAGATGTACATAGGTGTTCACACATTTCTCTCCTTTAATATTTTTAACTCCTTTATCTGAAGATCATGTCTCAAAGACGTGTGTATCCTTTGAAGTAATTACCAGAGTGTGTGATGAATGCATAGTGAATAAATGTGGTGAATGAAATGTGAATGAATGAGGGTGGAGAGAATGAGTAAGCTGGGACAGGTTAGTCACACTTAGAATATCTTTTTCTGCAGACAGTGAGCTGACCTAATTAGAATCACGGCAAGGGTGTTAGTGCATGCCTTCTTAGCCCAGAAAGATAATAGGAATACATGAAATGGCTGGTTATAAAATAATAGGAAGCAGTGGGGCCAGTGGCATATACCATCTAAAGATGTTCTCTTTGCTTTGCTTTGTTTTCTTATTAGTATTTTTTTTTTCCTTTCTTTTAATGTTTGGGATTCAATGAGGGTACAAAAAATTAGGATACACTGATCACATTTGTTAGATGAAGTCCCTCTTATAATTGTGTCCTGCCTCTAAGAGATGTGCCTAAAGATATTCTAATTTGAACAAGGTAAATTTTAAATTCTGTATATAACCTCTTCCAAAATGAAACGGTAACTGCTTTGACATGCTGAGTTAAGGATTAACCCTAATAATAGATATTTTGGGCAGAGAGAAAAAATAAAAGAAAAACAAATGATGTATACAAGGTTTTATTGCAACATGTGGGGTTACTGTGTCAAATGAGAAGTCAGTATATAATTTTTCTGGTTCACTAAATTTCCTTCTGTACAATAATATGAGATCATTTATTTTGCTATTGTCTCTATAACAGAATATGTGTACAAAATTATCATCATTTCTGCCAACTGATTCATGAAAAATTATCTCTCCACATAGTTTTAATTTATAAACTTAAAGATTTGGGGCATATTTTTATATCTTTAAGTACCCCTTCAATTTTTACTTAATGAAAATCTGTATTTATTTGCAATTAATAAAGAGGAATTTTCAACACACGGAAGACCAATATTATATTATTCTGACATAGATAACTTGCTCAGATTTGACCTGTCCAGTACATTCCTTAGGACTTTGCCCTGCAACTGAATTGCTTTAGTAAATGTTTATGTATACTGATTGATTTAATCAAGAAATTTATATTCTAATCAATGAAGGAGTTAAAAAAATATTATAGAATTATTAAGTAATTAGAATGAAATTAACTGAATGGTTTGATTCTTCAGATATAGTATTCAGAAAAGCAGCTCTCCAGGGAAGAATCTGCAATCTTCTGCTTAAATTTAACCTAGTGTACATTTCACAAAAATGATAGTGTGTTGTACAAATGTTAATTATGCTCTACTAATAAAGTAATTTTAGATTATCTTCCTGCGTTTTTTTCTCTTATTTAAAATAAACCCAATAATCAAACAATTTCTTCAGTGATAACTTTCATTTACCAAGTTATCAGGAATAATAAAATAATAGAAATAATATACAAATATATGAAAGTACAGTTAACTATGAATCTGCTTTTACTAAGGTCTCACAGTGATAGAGAGTATTGATCATTGGCAAATTCCTAAATAAGAATTCTGAGTGACCTGCTTCATGAGCATCCTCTCTGAACCTCTCATATTATTAGTAAGGACCCCCACATTCCAAAATCTCTCCTCCCTCATCTTAAATAATACAAGGTAGGAATGTTCCGGTCACCTGTCTTAACTCCTGGAGGACACCAAATGGATTTAATTTAATGGACACCAAATGGATTTAATTATTGTTTTGTCAAATGGAAATAAACTGAAAGATAGCTTAACTATTAGACTAACTGAGACCTTTTACCTTAAAATAGTTATTAACAGAAAAATACATAAATTTTGGATATTGTAATCAAAAACAAGATTTCCAATTCAAGGAGAATGAAATTAAGGCTCTTTCCTTTCTTTCTCTTTTCTCTCTCTTTCTTTCTTTCTTTCTTTCTTTCTTTCTTTTTTTTTTGAGACAGAGCTTTACTCTGTTGCTCTGCATAGAGTGCCGTGACATTATTATAGCTCACAGTAACCTTAAACTCTTTGTTGGGCTCAAGCAATCCTCCTGCCTGCATTTTCCTTTTTCTTTTCTTTCTTCTTTCTTTCTTTCTTTCTTTCTTTCTTTCTCTTTCTCTTTTTCTTTCTCTTTCTTTCTTTCCCTCCCTCCCCCCCCCTCCTCCTCCTCCTCCTCCTCCTCCTCCTCCTCCTTCTTCTTCTTCTCTCTCTCTCTCTCTCTCTCTCTCTTTCTTTCTTTAGTACAGACAAGATCTTGCTTTTGTTCAGCCTGGTCTGGAACTCCTGAGCTCAACCAATCCACCTTCTTTGGCCTCTTAGAGTGCTGAGATTACAGGTGTGAACTTCCATACCTGGCATCTTTTATTTCTTATTTAATTTATACAGTGTGGTAGACAGGAAAACGCCCTTACCACAAAGATACCCATTCTATTCTCTAAAACCAGTGAATATATTTCTTTACATGGCAAAAGTGACTTTGAAGATGTAATCAAATTAAGGATTCTGTGTTGAAGAGGTTATCACAAATTATCTGGGTGAGGCCAATGAATTCAGTGTCCTTATCAGAGGGAGGCAAGAAGGCTAGACAAAAGGATGAGATGATGAAAACAGAGATTGAGTAATGAGAGAAAGAGGGCCATGATCTTAGAACTGCAGTGACCATTATAGAAACTAGAAAAGGCAAAAAAAATTGATTCTCCCATAGAGCTTGCAGAAGGAAAGCAGCACTGAGGCACCTTGGTTTTAGGACTCTAATCTCCAGACAGTGTGATACGACATTTTTTGTTGTTTTAAACCACGAAAGCTGTGATAATTTGTTGTAGTAGCAATGGGAAATCAATACAATTCGACTACACTAAGCAGGGCAAATTAACAGAGTTCTTTTAATGTTGGTCAACTCTTTTTAAATTGATATTATACTAAAATTTACTGTTTTGTTAAGAATTCTGAGGTAGAGAAGAAGAATGCTGAGAAGAGAATAGTTCATCAGCAGGGTTATTACCATAATGAATTATATCTGTGTTGATGAAAGCTGCAGTGCATTTAGAAACCCAAGTGCCCCCAGCCTCCCCCTTCTCATGGTGCACTTGTTAGTACAGAAGAGAGAAACCCAGAAGCTGCCCCGGATATGCACCAATACACACCAGTCTACCTTGTTCTCATTAATTGTTTTGATGAGCTTTGCAGCTTTGCATAAACACAAGGGTTTAGCAAATTACTAATATCTGAAGTCCATCTCAAGTTTTTGCAGTTTTCTTCAGTTTATTGAAAATTTAGGTCATGAAAAGTTGAAATGGAAGTCTGCCTTGGCTGCCTGACTTCCAAAAATCTTAGTTTTCCTCATCTGTAATATGGAAGGAGGGAGATTGCTATTACATACTTGATAGAAACTAGTCCAAAACGTATGTTCTAGAATACAGGGGAAATCTTTTCCTTTCATCACTGAAATTAATTGCCCTATTAACCAATTAATTCAAAGCTGTACATCTTACTATACTAAGAGCATTGGAAAATGCTGCTTAGGATGCCATATTGTAAAAAGCAATGTATATAAAGACAGAAAACAAATATTTGACCTTTAGAAATTCTGAAGTTCTTCAAATCTTGGCTATCTCATCAGTGATATGTTGCTAATGAGACATATGAAAACATCATAAACACTTTCTGATGTATCACAAGTGTTCAATGAATGTTCTTTTATTTTAGTCTTCTTATTTCAAATATGGCTGTCGAAAATTACGGCAGAATATTTTGTTTTAAAAGGACAAATAAAAATAATATGTTATGGCTATTTTCATTTTATCAACCGCCACCACCACCAAACAAATTTTTTTTTTTTTTTAAATCTTAGAACAGAGGCCAGGCATGTTATCCTAGCACTTTGGGAGACAGAGGCAGGTGGACTGGTTGAGCTGAGGAGCTTGAGACCACTCTGAAAATAGTCAGGTACTGTATTACGTGCTTATCGTCCCAGCTTCTTGAGAGGGTGACAAGAGGATCTCTTGAGCCCAAGAGTTTGAGGTTGCTGTGAGCTATGATGTCTCAGCACTCTACCAAGGGTGACTGAGTGAGACTGTCTCAAAAAAAAGACAAAAAAACTTACAACAGAAATTTTTGGTTCCCTGAAATCTGATAATGACGACAGTAGAAAGATAGGATTTTACCCAATGTACTTCCCTTTAAACCTATCAATAAATTATTTCACAATTTATAAAATATGCTGAAGGAAAAAAATACCCTCAGGGTTCTAGCATTTGTTTACAAAATTTAATCTGTGTTAGGTACCCACCTGCCAACCTCCAACCCAGAAACATGACAAACTGACCAAGGGATGAAAGAGAAAGAACAAAGTGTAAAGAGGGCTCTAATAAAAGGAGGGTGAGCTGCTAAACTGGAACATACTCTAATCTGAAAAACAAATCCCTGCTTGGTTTATTTCCTCTAACACACTTTTCCCAATCACATTAAATCCCCACATTGAAACACCACAACCTCAGAAACACCTCCTCTGCTCTCCCCTGTCTGATACACTGGTTGGACTATGTCACAGTGGTAGGCTCACTGCCGTGGGGAGTAAGCACCCATTTGCTTGTCAGCAGGTTGTGCTCTTCTTTTGGAGGTGATGATGATTTTGATAACACAAATGTCTCTGAGTGAGGGATGGTGAGAAGTGATCTCATAATTAAAAGTAGACCCACCATTTGATCCTGCAATTCCTCTACTAGGTATATACCCAGAGGATCAAAAATCATTTTACAACAAAGACATTTGCACTGGAATGTTTATTGCAGCCCAATTCATAATAGCCAAGACATGGAAACAGCCCAAGTGCTCATTGATCCATGAATGAATTAACAAATTGTGGTATATGTACACCATGGAATACTATGCAGCCATAAAAAGATGGAGACTTCACATCTTTTATGTTTATGTGAATGGAGCTGGAACATATTCTTCTTAGTAAAGTATATCAAGAATGGAAAAAAAAAAGTACCCAATGTACTCAATACTACTATGAAATCAATATATAATCACCTACACATTCATATGAATAGTAAAACATAACTATAGTCCAGAAAGTAGAAGGGAAGAAGAGAGAGAGAGGAAGGGATGAGGGAGGTGGAAAGAGGGAGGGTATTCAGGGGACCTCACTTAATGTGCATGATGCAATGGTACATTTAAAAACTATTAAGAAAAGAGTATAATTGTCTTACCACAACAAATAAGTAAGCAAGGTGATGGATGTGTAATGTAAGCATTTCAAACTGTATATCGAATCAGTACCCTGAACCCCATAAATGCATCATTGTACACAGTTATGATTTAATAAAAACAACAACAAAAAAACCCACATAAAATCAGTTCTCAAAAAAAATTGCAGAGTGAAGAACAGATTACTGGAGGGGGAGGTATTAAAAGAAGGTTGTTGAAACATCAAAACTGCTGTTTCTGATGGTTTGAAACCTCTTCTATGGTATAGAGAAATAATAGCTGCCATATACTCCACCTTAAAACAAAATGTTCTGGCTAAACATCAGGGAGAAAAGCTGTCATAATTCTCCAAACATCACACAATTAACTCTTACTGGAAGTTGATAAGCCCCACCTTACCTTAGCAATCAGAAAAACATCATTTCCCATTGTAAACTCTCTATTTTGACACAAATAATACTTGTATCTTTGTAACACATTAAAGATATCTTTCCATTTTTCCCTCCTTAGGAAACTATACATTTTCTATGGCATATGGGGAAAAAAGAGTGATTTTCTATAAGAAAATTTTCCAGCTCCTTCCAGTATTTTTTCCAAAGGATTTGTATCATCTCACTTTGAAATAACTAAAGATGGCTCAGAAAGTGAAATATAGTGTGAAAGAAGATATTTATAGCAAAAGCAGACTAGAGCACAAATAGTGAGTCAAAATGTGAGTGAATTAAGGAGATTTAAAGTATCTGGCCCTGAGTCTAAGTATGAGCTTTCTAATAGTTACTACAAAATAAGAGAAACATAATGAACTGGATAGCCTCTATTTTCAGACAAAAATTTTCAGATGCATTCATTTCTAAAGATAGATTTTTTTCTTAGAATGAATCTCTAACAAGAACCTAATGCCAGGCCTTTGTTTGCAAAGGAGGAGTATTAAACTATGTATGAATACCTTAGTGAAAACGGTACAGGGAAGTATTAGACAAGTAAATAAAAGTGAATAGAGTGTGGTGACTTAAAGAACTATAGGCATAAAATTTATTCAAATACAGAGAAGCACATTTGTATAATTTTTTCTCATTGCCAAAACATTAAAGAGCTTGTTTTTTTTTTTTTTAATAGATGTTAATTAAACACAATTTTTTACCAGCTAGTCACTTTATTTTATTCTTTGTTCTCCAGTTGGTTCTTAAATTTGATCATTCAATGTGAGGCTGATAAAAAGACCTCATTATAAATAAACAGAGGCAGAGAACATACAAACAGCTTACATATGGGCCCCTCATTAGTGGCTAGATAAGAGCAAAGACAGATTTTTTTACTCTCAAATCTAGAATGTGTCTCTTAGCAACATTCTGGGTGCTGGTTTGAAATATCCAAGCCCTTTACTGGAAATGGTATTACCACTAGAAGCATAGTCATCTTGGCCAAATTAAGATTTACCTGGCAGAAGTTTTATGAGTTCTCCTCACCAGACATAAACAAGATATAAAAGTTGGTTGGGACATTTCTTGACACAGAAGGAAGGATAATCAATGACTTTTTTCTTTCTTACCCCTACCTTGTAAAAAGCATGGAATTGTAGAACCCTAAAAACAATTTTCAGGAATGAAAATCAATTAACTATGTGAGAAAGAAATGGAAATTTAGAAAGAAAAACTAGCTGATTAGGTGAGGCACAAACAAGATTTTCACCTGATGTAATAGTTTAATAACATTTGATAATGACATTTTAATAGTTTAATAATATTTGATAGTGATAATTAGATAATAACATTTTATAATAAGTATGTATTAATTTACTTTACTCTTTCATGATATGTAAATATCAAAATACCGATGTGTAAATATACAGGAAATAACAAGCAAATTATTTTTGCAACAAATGTTCATTGATAACAGAGGATGTATCTTACCCATGAAAATTGCGGTCCAAGCTAACATTGAAATTATTGAACACTTCCTCTACTTCCTCTATATTTACTGCTTTATTCAATATCTCAGTTTGATAGAAATATATAGTTCTATCTACCATAAATTAGACTTAAGTTTTGGAAAAATGAATCTTATAGGCTCAAGTCTGAAAGTTCTTTATTTTTAGCATCAGAAAGATATAGTTGACTTAACTGTTATGAAAGTTGTTTATGATTTGCTCTCCCTAACTCTCTGTCCCCACCTCCTGGGCCATGGACCAGTACAGGTGATGGCCTGTTAGGAGCCAGGCTGCACAGCAGAGGTGGGTAGCAGCGTGAATGAGCAGAGCTTTGTCTGTTCACAGCCCCTTCTCCACCACTCACATCACCCCCTGAGCTCCATTTTAAGTCAGATCAGCAGCTACTCCTACAGGCGCACAAACCCAACTGTACTGCACGTGTGAGGGATGTAGGTTGCACGCTCCTTCTTAGAATCCAGTGCCTGGTGATCTGAGATGAAGCTGAGGCTCCGATGCTCGCACCGGGGAGCTGCTACAGATACACAGCATTTGTATTAAAGAGGTTTGACAGCACCGAGACCGTAATCAACCAATTACTTGCAGACTCGTCTCAAAACCACTCCTCCAGTCCACGGAAAAAATGTCTTCCATGCAACCATCCCTGGTGCCGAAAACATTGGGGACCACCGGCCTAACTCATCCCCAGGTAGAATGTTGGATCCATAAGGTAGATATTTTATCCTGTTGTTTTTTCATCCAGAACGTCTGGGAAGAAGAAAAACCCAAGGCATATTCATGAATCAATTAATGAATCACTTATGTTGAGAACAAAGTAACAAAAGCTTTGTGTAAGAGCAAATCACTTATCCTGCCACACAAGGGGAGATAAATACTAACGTCTCACCAGAGTTAAAATGTACACCCTGCATGATACTGCATGGTAGCCTAACACACTGACCCCTTAACATGGAAAATTACCTTTCCCAGTGTCTTTTAACTGTAACACTTCATATCAGCGTCTAGGAGCCAAAGTGTTTTTAAAAATCCCAGCTATAACTCCTTTGGTGTTTGCCATCATTTTCTCAAAATCATTATAGAAACCAAGTAAAACAGATGGGATAATTAGGCTTCATGATTCACCCATTCTCTTCCTGACACTGTTAATCTTTCTTTTTCCTCTCTAGCTTCTTCCTGTACCACAATTTATTTCCACTTTGGTACTTTTCTCTGTTCTATCCCTTTCTTCTCCTTGTCTTCAATAATCCAAAATCCTACCTTGTTTTTAAAAATAAATAAAATGAGTAAATAATTTAAAACATAAAAATTGTATTTTATGTTTTCTATAAAATTCTTATTTTATGTATACAATCTTTGTCTTTCAATGTAAATCATAAATTATTTTATCTTTGTGATGAAGGTCTTCTTTCCAAACAGGTGTATATATGTGTGTGTGTGTGTGTGTGTGTGTGTGTGTGTCTATCTTATTTTCAAAATCACACAAGCCTATTATAAAAATTGGGAAAATATAGATGTGTACTGAAAACTTAACAATCAAAAAAAAAATTCACCATTAAGAAACAACTACAGCTAAAACGAGTGTGTGGGGCAGGCACAGTGGCTCATGCCTATAATCCTAGCACTCTGGGAGGCTGAAACAGCAGGATTTCTTGAGCTCAGGAGTTTAAGACCAGCCTGATAAAGAGCAACACTCCTATCTCTACTTAAAACAGAAAACTTATCCAAGCCTTATGGTGGGCAACTGTAGTCCCAGGTACTTGGGAGGCTGAGATAGGAGGATTGCTTGAACCTAGGAGTTTGAATTTGCCATGAGCTAGGCTGATGCTATGACACTCTAGTCTGGGCAACAGAGTGAGGCTCTGTTTCAAAAATAAAGAAAACAAAGGAAATTAAAGGAAAAGATGGGTATGTGAGAGGGGGATAGAATTGGCAAAAGCAGCTTAGTTTGGGGCATGTTATGTTGAAGATGCCCATTAGACTTTCCATAGAGATATCAGATATGTAGCATGACAAATTTAGAGTTCAGGGAAGAAGATCAACTTGCAGATATATATTTGAGGATTGTGAGCATATAAATGATGTACAAAAGCCATGGGGCTAGGTGTGGTGATCAAAGGAGGGAGGGTAGGTGGAAAAATACCAGGTACAAAGATAAAGCCCTGGGATACTTTAGTGTTGAAAACTCAGAGAGACAAGAGCAATCAGCAAAGGAGACAGGAGTGTGAATATAGACTACAGAGGGAGGCAAACCAGGAGAAATAGTGTTCTGGAAGCCAAGGGAAGAACATCACTTCAGGGAGAAATGACCAGTTGTGCTGAATGCTGCTGTTACATGCACCTCAAATGATCTGGAGAAACTTTAACCCTTATTAAAATGTATCTGAATTGCTAAAATGATTTGAAATACCACTATGTTGCCCTTCATTGCAATTACTTTGAGCACTACTTAGTGCTAGTGATATGGCTGGGACTGAGGATACAAATATATCTGCTGTCCTCAAGGAACTTGAAATCTTGTAATGATACTATATTCTTTGGAGCTTCTCTTGTTTGAGTGGAATGAGTGAAAAATAAGAACATCCACGAACATCACTGGCCATAAGGAGCTCACCATCAGAACATCCTCATCTTCCCCAAAGAACATTCAATAATTTATACAGCCCAAGGAGGAGAGAAAATTTTCTTTCAGGGGCTCAATTATATGATAATTGTTCACTGGTGAGAATATTAGTGATTTTAGTTTTTTTTCTATGCTTTCAGATAGTTCAAGATTCTCAACGGAGGCAATTATTTTAGGCAAAATGTAAATCTGTATCATCAAGATTATTGTGAGATTAAGATTGTAAAAATGAGGAGGGCCTCCTTTCCTAAATTAATTTCAAGTGAATTTTTTAGTTTTTAAAGTTTAGTTTAGTTTAAAGTTTAGTTTTAATTAAAAGTTAATTTTATTGGGTGGAGGGAATAAAAAAATTAATTTTATTCATGGCTTTTGATGGATTTTAAAAATCTTTAAGCTTCCCGGAAGCTTTTATCCTTTCTACATTTTGTACTTTGAACATGGAGCTATTCCCACAGAATTTTTCCTTTAGGGATTTCACTTGAACAAACACAATTAACACCACACAGTTTTCAACTTACTGCTCAAATATATAAAACATAATTACTAAAACCTTTGAAATGATGAAATAATTGGATGGAATGTTTGTTTTATTATGAAGAAGAGCAGACCCAAATATCCATCCCTATCTGTTCAATTGTTTCTGAAGGAAGAAAGGAGAGGAAAAAGGAAAAAGGAAAGAGGAGAAAGGTAAAATACTATTTGGAGAATGTTTAATAGCTGGGGCTTCAGTCTCTGCCACAGTTTGGGTCTGTCTTTGACATTCTTCTTACTTCCTCCCAGTTACTTTTTTGTTTTTGCTTGGTTGGTTTTCTTTTCAGAGACAAGTTCTTGCTCCATTACGCAGGGTAGAGTGCAGTGAAGTGATCCTCCCACCTCAGCCTCCTGAGTAGTGGGACTATATGCTTACACCAAAGCCCAGCTGATTTTTCTTTTTTTCTTTTTTTTTTTTTTTTAGAAATGAAGTTTCGCTCTGGATCAAGCTGGTCACCAACTCCCGACCTCACGTGATCCTCCCACCTTGGCCTCCCAAAGTAGGCAGAGACACATGCCTACCCCAGTTACTCCTAAGCAGCACATTTAGAGTCATTTGAATGGGAAACTGTGTTAGACACCTGTTCTGTGTTTTCTCCCAGTACAGAAATGAGAAAAATGAGAAGGAAAGTTGCTCTTTCTTTATAGTCAATGTCCATTGTTTAAATAACATCTTTTTTTTTTTCTAGCCACACATTTTCAGAAAGCTGTTCTGGTGTTAATCTTAGCACACTTGAAAATATTAACATCTGAATAACCATATCATATGGAAAATTATACATCGTTGTTCTTCAGAGTTACTCATTAGCTTTTATAATATTTTAAAAATATGGTAGAAATATTTATACTCAGGTCAGATTGGTGCTTTGCAATCTCAAAGGCACTATGAATGCACCTTCAAAGTGGTTTAAGTGTACAACATACACTCAAAGTAGCATTTGTATAATAAGCAGATTTGTACAAATTGCCCATACCCATACAAACAGCGTTCTGCACATCAAATATAACATTATCAGGCTGGGCATGGTGGCGCACACCTGTAAGTCTAGCACTCTGGGAAGGTGAGGCTGGTCGATTACTTGAGCTCAGGAGTTCCAGACCAGCATGAGCAAGATTGAGACAACGTCTCCACTAAAAATAGCAAAAAATAGCAGTGGCAAAAATTTCATTGAAAATCGTAACATATTTAGCAGCTGTTCTTGACAGAAGGGAGAAAAGTAATTTTTGCCTAAGATAATTGCATAAAAATGTATAAATGAAAAATGTATAAATGAATTATTCTTCAATGATAAAAGTGATCATTTTTGCTGACAGAATACATTTTTCTTTATTTCAAAAGTTATTTTAAAAGGGCGGCAGCTGTAGCTCAAAGGAATACGGCGCCAGCCCCATATACCGGAGGTGGCGGGTTCAAACCCAGCCCCGGTCAAAAAAAAGTGCAAATAAATAAATAAATAAATAAAGTTATTTTAAAAGGTATGAGGGTAATTTCCCTTTATAATAATACATTTTTTCTAATTTTACTATCAGGTATATCCAGATGTAATAGAATTTGAATGAATTTGAAGTATTTCTTCTTTTTTCTATTGTCTATAAGATTTGGCATGATCTTTTTTTTGAAATTATCTTCTATTTTTATTTATAAATATTAGTTGTCTATTTTTTGGGACTTTGGGAAAAAAATTTTTTAAAGGTATGTATTGCTTTTTATAGTAAAAAAACAACAAAATAAAATTTAAAGTACAAAAAGGGGACAAGTATGAAAAAATAAGAGCATTGAAGTCTGTATTGGTAAAATACTTCTAACAGAATCATAGCCAAGGGAAAAGAAAAATGTGGTGACAGCAAAGTACACACAGCGCAAAGTTAATAATAGTAGTGAAGTGTTCATGTGGACATATGTTTCTGTAAAACTTTTTAACATATTACTTTTTATCTGAAACTTATTAAAACCTTGTATATGGGGGTTAGAGTTGTCACAGGTTTTCTGACATTCCACTAAAGGGAAAAGAGATTAGTGATTACTTTTAGTTTGGATCAGGTAAAATATATTTATGTGGTTTGTTACTTCCATATATAGTGAACTTACTGCTGGTAGTCTTGATGCAGGGAAGGCGTCCATAAAATGTTTACACCACCTGTGCCAAGTCAGCTGGGTATGTTAAGGTGCAGGGCCAAAGGTCATCTTACTACGTGAGCATATTCTATGGCACCCAGACGTGGAAGTACTTGGGTTGTTGAAGTGAAACAAGGTTGGAAATGTGGAAATGAACAAGGACTAAGACAGAACTGCCATGCTGAGGACAGAATTATCTCAGAATTCTCTCTCAATGACAGATTATAAAAGCATAAAATATGCAACTAGAAGATAAAAAGAAAAGGTATTATAGATTGAGGCAGTTAATTAATAAGAATATCATATTATTTTTTCAAATTTTGTGACATTTATGGAATACATCACCTTCTTAAAGTATTCCATTTGTATTGATTTCTTTCTTCATTATATATAAATGTTCATTTTGTATCTGATTCTTCACTTGTGATTTTAGGTCCTATTTCAGAGTGCATAAAGTTCTGTACCCATCAAAGCTGGATTTATCACTCAATGAAGTGCATTAACTGTCTCTTTCAGGGCCATACATCATTAGCTGATGTTAGGCAAGGTGCAGAAGTTAAAGAACACACCAGTGGTGCAGGGCTGAACATTTCCCGATACCACACACTTCAGTACTTACACACCTAGGGTACATCAGCGCATCTTGACACAAACATCTTGATGACCCCAATGTATTTCATTGGCAGAGTTCTCTTGTTCTAGGTGGTATATTTTTTTTACCCGTGCAGGGTCCCCACGGTTCTAGGGATTTGTTATGGGAAAATGATGCATTCTCATTCAACAATGAAAGAATGTTGTCATAGAGAAAAAACAGCCTAGGCTGTCTGATTCTCCATAAAATATTAAACATCTAAACACTATGAATCAATTTGCAATATACTTCTTTACTACTTTCCCTCTTTAGATTTGTCCTTGGAGATTTTATTGCCCTTTCTTTCCTAGAAGGCAAAATTTTGACATAATTCACACCACATACTTTCTTAACCTAGAAAGCCCTCTGAACCTTGAGGTAAGAACATAGGAGCTTATATGCGCTACAAATTTTTCAAATCTCAGGAGAGTAAATATAGTAGCTGGCTTTTGTCATAACATTTAAGGAATGTGTATGCGTATTGAGAGTATCTTTGCATAGTGTCTAGACATATTTTTATAGACACAAGTCAGAGTAAATGAATGTGCATTGATCTCATAGATCATTTCTGAATGGGATTATGGGGACTGGGAAAAGACATTTTGTTTCACATGGCTTATTATTTCCTAACAAAAGGATAGAATGCATTTATTAATATTTGATCTGACCCTGTGGTGACACATTTCTTACACATAAAGGTCCAGTAGCAAATATTTGCTGGAATTAATTTTGTTAGAGTTCATTTTGATTTTCGTGTAATCATATGAATTTTTTTTATATCCTTTAACAAAATAAAAGCTGTAGCTAATTAAGTGAGAAAGAATAGTGCATATGTCCATCTCCACACCATCTTGATGATTGAAATACCAAAGTGTGGACAGAATCTGTTTGTGCCAGAGTTCCCATGTACGGGCATCTTTCCAGAAGACAAGAGGTTTCATTTCACTAATAAGCTGCTTCCCAAAGCCAAGGCCATTTGTATGGCTTTCTGAAGTGCAAGTAAAGAAGAAAAAGTAAACAAAAATAATCCTTTATGAGTTCAGCAGAGCACTTCCAGTTTCTATTTTATTTTGTTCTATAGTATGAGCTCTCCCTTGAAGCTGTAATATCCCACTGTAATTATTGGACTTTTAGAAATTGGCTGCGTCCTTTTATGCCAACTTTAAGCAAGCAGTGTATTCAATGCAGCCAGGACTCTAGGTCGCAGAGAAGACAAAGCTAAGTAGATCTTGCCTTTTATCAGCTGGAGTGGGTGAAGGAAACCTACCATCATTCTGGGTTAGTCTCCACCACATTTTGCAGTTGGACTCAGGAGAAATTCACATGCTGTGGCAGTAATGGAGTGATCCCTGCAGAAGTGTGGAGCCTTTGCCTTGCTTCATGCGGCATGCAGGGGGTTGGCACTTTCCATGCAGAGGAAGAAAACAATGAGGGTGTCTAATTTCTTGACTCTGTAAGAGATTTCATGGCAATATCCATATTTTTAAATCAAATCTGTTGGTCTGAGACTATTATGATCTAATGTTAACCCAGCATTTGATAGCTTCCCAACTTTGCATTTGAGCTAAAATATCAAAATGGTTTTGCTAAAAATACTCAAGAATATGTGTGTATTTTAAGATAATATGTTAGACTTTTGTGATTTGTTACACTTCTTGTATACACTTTGTAAGTACATTAGAGATAGACTTAAGGCTAAAGTAGAAAAGTCTCTTCTTGGGGTTTTAATATTGAATGATATTAAAACAAACAGTCTTGAGGAAAAAAAAACACACAAATTGGACTCATGAAACAAGTTGAATTACCATTATTATGTATTGTACAATCTAAAAGGTTGTATCTAAAATAAATTCTCGTTGGCTTCACATAAAATTGTGGTGGTCACAGATATCTGTTCTGCTACTCAGTGGTTCTGAATTTTCTTACCCATAAGGAGTTTGAGAAAGAGAGAGAGAGAGAAAGTTTTTGTGTGATCATAGCGATAGTGTGTGTAACAAAGGAGTTATTAATGTTGAAGCCTTAAATAATTAAGTTAATGTTGAAGCCTTGAATAATTCTTTGCCACCATAATTTAAACAAGAAATAAGGAAATGGGAGGGGTTGGTCCAATTCTGCAAGGTTATAAACTGAAGGTGTTGGCTGCCAGCCGGAATTCTGAGTAAAGTGAACACTGTGGCATTTCACATTTTTTCATTGACTGTTTTCCACTCTTTTCCTTATCCCTCTAATGTCTTCTCAAAGAAATAACTTTGTATGCTAAATTTCCTTGAATCTTGGAGACATTAGCTCTGTTGTGTGGTAGTGTTGCACTTCATGAGCATGATTTCCATCTCTACAAGCAGAAAAACTAATTGCATTCATTTATTAGTGGGCACTTGGGTTGTTTCCACCTCTTTGTGATCATGAATTGTGCTGCTATTAACATTTGAGTGCAGGTGTCCTTTTCATAAAATGTACTTTTTTCCTTTGAGTATATACCTAACAGTGGGATTGCTGGATCAAATGGTCTGCTTTAAGTTCTTTGAGATGTCTCCATACAATTTTCCATAGAGGTTGTGCTAGTTTACAGTCCCACCAAGAGCGTATGCTGGCTCCCTTCTCTCCCCACATCTGTGGTGTATCGTGCCCACAATCTGAGTGAAGAGCGCCTTTATAACTTTCACTTAGTCTGTACAAAAACAAATTCTTTAAACAAAGCATGTATACTCCCTAATATTCTGAAATTAAAATACACTAATCACAACACAAAAAATGAAAATAAAACAATTGAGTCTGTGACTTTAGCTGACATTGAGATAACTAGTCTTAGAGGAGGAACAGATCAAGAAAACAGCGTGAGGTTAGACCTTTTCCTTTGCCTTTCTGAGATCTGAGACATCTATCTCTAGGGGACATTGGGAATAGGGTAAGCTATTTTCCACCACTACCTCACAACCTGTCCTCATCCAACCAAACTCACACAGCATTCTTCCACTTAGAAAGTTAAGGAGCATGTTTCTACTCTGATTATTAAACATACACACAGGAGCTGCAAATTTATTGGCCTTATGAGATTTTCACTGAGGACCACTGTGGTTCTCAACCTTCCTAACGCTGCGGCCCTTTAATACAGTTCCTGTGGGTCACGACCGCTGACCTAGACCAACAGACCAAAAAGCCAACATGAGAGCTTAGGACTCTCAGCCAGGGATATCATATAGATCACAGAAAAAAAGACTCAAAATAAGACCCCCTATGTTTTAGATGGAAAAGTGAATTGCTTGGATGGAAAAATAGACCAGCACTTCCCTGTGTGTGTGATGGGAAGAGAGCCCAGTGACATGATTCTCAAGAAAAAAGTACTGTGATCAGTACTTTGGATGAACATCATATTCTAAATCCTATTCCTATGAAGTCAAAATGCACTTAAAAGGGTTTGAGAAAGCTTCTCAGTAAAGGAATTTTTTAATTATCTCATATAAAATTTATTTTTCCCCCAAATCATCTTTCAACTAACTAGGATTTTGTGAAAGACTTTGAGAAATACTGCCATAGATAATTAGAAGCATAATGTGAGGCCTTACTTGACCTAGGTGGAAATCTCTAAAAGAACTTAAATTCATCAGTAACATCACTGCTCACATTTTCCTCATTCTAGATATTCAGGACCACTCCAATATACGTCTAAAAAATTAGGAGTTTAAGGATATAAATGCCCTAATATTGCTTTAAAAAATTCATTGATATGATTCTCAAATACAGTTTTATTTTCTGGTTAAGATATTTCCAAGATGAGAGACTGGATGGGTATTACATTCACATTTATTTGCTTAAAGTTTCCTAAACAAATAAAATTATGTGCTATGTTTATGAACCAATTTGGTTATGGAAGATTTTTTTATTTCTTAGTTTGCCAAAGATTCTTTGGAGAAATCAGTAACCTCTAGTTTGAGTACTCAGGGAACTGAAGACAGTGAGTTTATAGTCATAATGGAAAATATATCTGAGATTGGGAGGATTGAGGGAGGAGAAAAAAAGGCAGAATGTTAAGTCAAAAGAACCACACAGTGTATTAGGTTGATACCCTGGAGATGTCCGCATGTATGCAAAGAGTTTCTCACTCAACGGGCAGAGAATTTTGGGGTTATGCATGATCAGTATGTGCCAAGTGCTTACATGCATGCATATGTATATAATATGTATGCCCTTCCACAATATATCAATGTGATTGCAAAAGAAGAAACCCCAGAATTATTTCTGAATATTCAAACCAACTCTTACTCCGTCTTCCAATGGGACTCCTTATATCAATGGGAAATGAAATATCTACTCTGCTACCTTCTCCTTAAATTTTCTTAATCAAATTCTCTGTTGATTTTCTTGAACGATCGAAGCCACAGAGAAGTTATTTGCCCTTTATCACTACACAGTAATGAGTCTTTAAGTCATCAAAGTGGGCCCAGGACTGTGGTGTTGATGGAAGAACTAAAATTTGTTGCACAATAACAAGATGGGTGTGTCTGAGGTAGATTCATTTTACGGAATAATAGCACATTTTTGTTGTCAGGACCACAGTATAGATTTAATCAGAAATGAAGATGTGTGTCATGAGCTCACCTTGGATTTAGTTAAGGAATAAGCCTACAAACATGGAAATGAAGAAATTGAACTTTGCAGAAATGAGAGTAAAGAACAAACTATGAAAAATGTAGTTTAGTAAAAAGACACTCATTATGAGCAAGCCCTTGAAGGGCAAGCATATGGAATTTTCATTTTGCACGCTATGGCTTAAGTCAAACACTATCACGTTTTGTGTATTTTCTACAGTATTCTCTGTCTACCAGTTTATTAGTTTTATTGTTCATTGTATATGATATTTCTTCATATAAGAAAAGCAATGAAATAGTTCATATTCTTGCTGTCTGTTTAAAAAACTTGAACTGTAGAAGGATTTGAATCCTTGACTCACCACAAACTTTTGAGGAGATCCTTGTTTAAACTTGATTGATAATATTGATTTTTCCTTTATTTTGTCAAGGATGTCACATTTCTTTTCAAAATGACCTTAATATTAGAGTAAAACATTAAAATGATATGAAAACTAACCATATTTGAAAGGGTAACATCTGCATACATTATTTAGAGATATATGAGCAGAATTCGACTTTGAAGCAGAGCCTCTGCATATGTTGTTCACGCAAAACAAAACATATCTCAGTGTGTTCATTTGTTTCCCTTATGATGTATTGCAGTCACATCCCTTCAAATATGATTAAGGTGCAGACTTTTGTGCAGAATGTATTTTGGTGATTAATCCTTATTACCACAAACTGTATGCTCACCATACCGAATTGATTATCATACTCATGGTTTTATAGAGCTCTTGTGGTGTAACAGAAAAGAGCACAGGTTTTAAAATTACGAATGCCGGGGTTTACATCTTAGTTCTGCCACTTGATAGCTGTATGCATTTTTTACTTGTTGTGTAGGTTATTTAATTTCTCTATGCCTCAAAGTTTCTTTTTCTTCTTTCTTTTTATTTATTTTTTTGAGACAGAGTCTCACTTTGTCACCCTGGGTAGAGCGCCATGGCATCACAGCTCACAGCAAACTCAACTCTTGGGCTTAAGCGATTCTCTGGCATCAGCCTCCCATGTAGCTGGGACTACAGGTGTCCACCATAAAGCCTGGCTATTTTTGTTGTTGTTGCAGTTGTCATTGTTGTTTAGCTGGCCCAGGCTGGGTTCAAACCTGCTAGCCTCAGTATATGTGGCTGATGCCATAACCACTGTGCTATGGGCACCAAGCCAAACTTTCTTTTTATTATAGAGAATAATAATATAATTGGCCTCATATGCCTGCTGTGAATAGTGAATTAGGTCATTCATATAGAGTGCTTCCTGCAGTGCCTGGTACTTTATAAGTGCAGAATAAATGTAGCTATAAAAATAATAAGATAATTGTTATTATTTTCTAATTATTTCCTTACAGCAAATTCCTAAAAAAGAATTAAGCCTAAAAGTACAAACATTTTAGAAGGCTCCCATACAAACTGCAATGTGTTTTTCAGAAAGGGTGAATTTACAGTCTCAGCAGCATCTTGGGAGAATTCCTGGAGCCTAGAAGTGTGAAATGAAGTGATGCCACAAAGAACTGTAAGGAAATGAGGGTGAGCTTGCAGTGGGCTACACAGCTGTCTAACTGTGACCTTGGGGCCTAACCTCTCTGTGCCACACCACAGAAGTTACATCTCACTCATTCTAATTGTGCCACTCAAAGAACCAGGTCATAAAAATCCCTATCACCGGGCAGTGCCTGTGGCTCAAAGGGGTAGGGTGCCAGCCCTATATGCCAGAGATGGTGGGTTCAAACCCAGCTCAGACCAAAAACTGCAAAAAAAAAAAAAAATCCCCATCACCTTTTAGGTGCCTCATCAGTGAAAGTGGCAAGGAATGAGAAGAAATAAGTGTTTTTATTTTTATTTTTTATTGCCTTACGTTGGAAATATACAAATAAGTTCTGTTCATATTTTATTATCCAGAACTAGCCATGTGGCTCCTGCAAGAGGCCTTGGAAGGTAGAAAAGCAGATGAAGTGAGCAGTGGGCCTTGTACCTCTGCTGTAGGCATTTCCTTGTATCCCTCCATGTTCTTCAAAAAAATGTGTTTTGTAATGGGTGAATAGTGATTCATTGTATATGTACAAGAGCAAAGTTAAATCTCAAATCACCAATTTTTAAGCAAAATATTCTATGGAGATCCTGAAACTCCCTGAAGTAACTGAGTGAAAATTAAATTTTTTTCATGATAATGTTTTTGTTCATTTATGGGAGGAACATAAACCAACAGGTACTGAACAAGGGAAGGTGTGCCTCACATTTGCAGATAGCAGGAATAGGCACTTAGATGTAGTACCTCTTTCCCTTCTACAGAATCCAACTTAAAACGTGTTTCCTTCAATACCCTGCTCATCTGAACATGTCAGTCAGTTCATTGTCTTTCCAGCTCTAAACTGATAATAAAGAACCTGAAAAACATATGCAAACATCAGCTCTTGAACACCCTGATAGCTGTGCTGTCTGCCAGTAACTATTGCAGCAGCCAATAGTTCAAAGAGATCTTTGCATGACCTCTTAGTTAATATTTCTTCACTAAATTGTTGGAGACAATTTATAATTATGAAAAGAACTGTGTTTGGAAAGTCAAGTATATATAGAAGCCTAAGAGTTGTGATTTTGAAGGATTGGAGGGCTTTGCCTCACTCAAAGTCCATATAGACACCCCATCATCTTTCATCTAAGTGTTTTTCTACCAGGGAGATGACTTCCTTTCTATAAGAAATGGGACAGGACAGACTATTTTGCATTTAGAAATTCCTTTTACTTATTGTCAATACAGTCTCAGTTCTTTCTGCTCATGTAGCCTCATTATTTGAAAGGGCAGTAAACATCTCTGTGACATTCCCTTTCAGGGTACTAAAATGTGTTTTAAGTTTTGCCTCGTTAAAGGGGAATTTGCAATAATCAGAAGACAACATCCTTTGGGGATAGCCAAAAATCATAGATGAAGAGTTCACAAAATATAAAATAAAAAGGAAGATGCATTTGATAGTTGAATATTATTTTCATGTGTCTGTTCTGTGGTGACCTAGTGGGTGACCTAGATAACTTTTCACAATGCCTTCTAGTTTAACACAGCCAAACTAATAACTTTGCTAGATATACCTCATTTGCTGTCTGAAAAGAATGACTCAAGAGGGTATAGTTCTAACCTCTTTGATGATTTTTTTTGGACTCATGAATCATTGTGCCAAAGGATCTTTTAGTCTTTGTTAGTCCAACTTCTCTTTTGGTTTTCCTTGTCCTCTCCCCTCCTTCACCACAAAAATGCACCCAGTGCTATACAGGTATCAGTGGAACCACACTTCAGCAATCCAGGTGCTGGACCAGAAAAGCAGCATGGTGCAGCAAGAAGGAAATGAAATATGCAATTTGAGTTGGTGAAAATGCAAACCAGATTATAACCCAATTGTCTTAACTTACACTGCCATAAAAAAATATCAGATTTGGTGGCTAAAACAACCAAAATTTCTTATTATCCTGAAAGGTAAATGTCCAAGATCAGGGTTTCTGTAGGGTCAGGTTCTGATGAGGGGCCCTTCCTAACCAGTAGCCAGCTACCTTCTTGCTATTTCCTCATATGCCAAGAAAAGAGAGTAAGCTCTCTGATGCCTCTTTTGCAATGGTACTAATTTCATCATGAAGACCCCCATCCTTGTGACCTTTTTTTAAGCTTAATTGTTCCACAAAGGGCCCATGTACAAATAGCACCACATTGGGGGGGTAGAGATTCCACATATGAATTTGAGGAAACACAATTCAACCTATAATACCAAACTGTTCTCAAGTCAAATATTTCAAAGTTAGAATGAAGTTCTCACTGGAAGAATGTGCCTGCCTGTTAGACTAGATATATTGCAAATAGTGTGAATGACCCTCAAATGACAGAAGTATAAGGAATATGTAAAGGCAGAACTTCACGTCCTCTCTGTGGAAATGTGCCCTCGTGACAATTCCTGAGCTTGTTGGGGTTCACCAAGCACTTGGGACATTTCTTCCTCCTAAATCTCTATGGACTCTTTGTCCTGGCAGCAGGACACAGTACCTTTGACTGCTGGTGTAGACATCCATTTGATGTAGAACCAGGAAATTTTAATGGAACCATGAGTGTCTAATATTTCTCACTGTGCTTATGGAATATGAGGACCACAGAGATCCCGTCTGATGTTGGTCTTCTCAGGACTTGGACTTGTAGATAATGCATCTCACAGCTGGAGCTGAGGGAACTCCAGAATTCTTACCACTTTCGCATTGAGAGGATTGGCAGTCTAAGATGAGCCTTATTTTTCTATTTTCATTGTCTCTTTGGCTATTTTAGCATTAAGATATAGCATAAACATTAAGTAATACTTAGTGCGAAGTATTAATATTTAGTATAATACAGAATGAGTTGGTGGGTATTTCAGTTATCTATTGCTGCATAAATTTTAAAAGCACGAAGTTTACCTGTTTAACATAATGATAAGAGGAGTCTAACTACTCAGAAGATAAAACAGATATCCTTTTTCCTATTTCTCTACAAAGTATTAATAAAATAAACAACAGAAACCTCTGAAAGGTGAAAAGAAGAGATCTTAGGGACAGAGAAATGATTAGGTAGAGAATTCACTAGATTTTGGGGTTTCTTTGTTTTTGTTTACTCTCTCATATATTCTATACTCAAACTGAACAAGCTTGCAATCTGGAAACAATGAACAAGCCCAGACAAAAGTTTCCCAATAAAATATTCCCCTCTATCCAAAGGATCAGGAAAGGGGAAGCCTACAAAGGCAGATATCACTCACAATCAGTCTACTACGGGAAAACACCATACATAAAAGTTATGATATCACTCAAACCCACACCAGTAAAGGCTGAGCAGGAAGCTGAGATTTCCATTTTCATAAACCTGTGGCAAGGTACTCCATCCTCGTGTTTCAGTGGTATCCAAGAATACCAGGTGGGGAGTCAGAACTTTCATTCCCATCAGCCAATAACAAGGCAATGAACACCACGTAGATTATGGAATTCTCATTCCCACTAATCTGTAACATGAAGCCCCCTGCTTTCCAAGTGTCAACAGAAGCTTCCTTCATAAAGCAGTAAGGAGGTGGTATCTCATCTCTTTCTCTGCCAGAGTCAAGTCTGAAAAATTCAACTAAAGCAGAAGATTATTGTAAGATCTAGAGTCTTTTAAGAAAATTTTAAAAGTCTAAGTTTTATTAAAATTCACTTGGCATACCAACCTAATACAAAGAGGATGAACATGCTAAAAATTATATGAGAAAGACTGATTTTAAAACAACCATAGTAAAAAAATAATATTCCAACTAGCAACTATAAATATACTTGAAACAAATAAAAAATTAGAAAGCTTAGAAAATAAATAGAAAATAACAACAAAATGTGAAAGGCTTATACAATGTGAAGAGAAACCTAAGGTCTGGAGTAAGATGAGAATGTCCACTTTAAATATTACAATTCCACTTAGTATTAGACATCCTAACCAGAGTGACTAGGTAAGAGAAAGAAATAAAAGACCTCCAAAGGTGTCCCTTTGGCCAATGACATGACCTTATATATAGAAAAGCCTAAACATTTAACCCATTGAAAAGTCAGAAATAATAAACAAATTCAGTAAAGCTGTAGGTTACAAAATCAACAAAGATCAGTAGTATTTCTGTATGGTAAAAATAAGCTATCTGAAAAATAAATCAAGAAAGCAATCCCTATTACATTAGTTAACAAAAAATAAGATAGCTAGGAATAAATTGAATATTTATGGAGATATTTTGTCTACTTCAAAAGTAGAAGTAGATAGAAAAACTATCACTTAAGTGCACATATGGAAGTAAAAGTCAATGGAAATCAAGTAGGTAGGTTGGTGGGAGGAAGGGATGAGTAAATTCACCCACAACAGGTACAACGCACACTTTCTGGGTAAAGGGCGCACTTATCACTTTGACTTAAAATGCATAAAAGTAAGTTAAGGAACCACAATGTGTGTACCTCCATGATATTCTGAAATTTTTTTAAAAAAATCTGAAGAGGACACAACTAATTAGAAAGCTATCTCATGTTCATGAATTGGAATAATTAATAATGTAAAATGTCCACAGCATTGAAAATGATATACAGATTCAATGTCATCCCTACCAAAATGACAAGGTAATCTTAAATGTGTATGTACCAAATAAAGCTGCAAAATATGTGTAATAAAAACTGATTGAACTTAAAGTAGAGATAGACAAATACACAATTATTGGTGAAGATTTCAACAACCCTTTCTCAACAATTAATAGAACAACTGAACAAAAAGTGAACAAGAATACAGAAGAACTTAATAGCAACATCAACCACAAGGATATAAATGGCATTTATAGACACTCGTGTGGTACATAAAACAAATGAACAAATATAAAAGTATTTAAATTATAAAGAATTCATTCTGAATTCATTCTCTGACCAAAATGGAATCAAACTAATAATAAATGTCAAAAAATCTTCAAATACTTGAACATTGACAACACATTTTAAGTTCATCCAAGGATAAAAGAGGAAATCTCAAGGGAAATTTTAAAATAAGGTACAAAGCTAAATAAAAATGAATATATGGAATATTAAAATTTGTGTGACACAGCTAAAGCAGTGTTAACAGGGAAATTTATAGCACCAACTGAATGTACAGGGTGTTCATAAAATAGTTGTCTATTTTAAATTGCACATGAACTTTATAGCCACCCTGTATTATGAAACAAAAAGTCTCAAGTCAATAATATAAGCTCTCAATTCAAAAGTCTAGAAAATTAAGAGTACAATAAACCCAAAGCAAGCAGGATAAAGTAAAAGCAAAAAATCAGTGATAACATAAACAGAAAAATGAAACTGAAAAATCAGTGAAAAAAGATCTGACTCTGAAGAGATTGACAAACCACCGCCAAAGGAAAAAGAGACAAGACACAGGTTACTGGTGTCAGGAATAAATCAGGTTGCACTGATTTACATTTCATTGTGGACAATTTTAAAAGTAGAAGGCAATCCCTATTTTGAGAAGAGATTATTTAAAGAAACTAAATACTAGTGGAAAGAAAAACCCTCTTACATTTATTATTAGTTGGACATCTAAACCAAAGACAGCACAACAGCAACAACAACAAATAAGCTAATATCTCTCATAAATGTAAATGTAAAAGTTCTTACTATATATTAGAAAATAGAATTTGGAATATATATATTAATATAATTATTATACATGATGACATGGTAGAGTTCATTGAAAGGATGGGCGTGTGGTTTAATAATCATTAATCATTGTAATCAATGTAATATATCATCAACAGAGTAAAGAGAAAAATTACATAATATCAGTTAAATAAAAAACTTCATTTAACAAAATTTAATATTCATGATAAGGACTTTCTGAGAAATAAAAATAATGGGGAATTTTCTCATCTTGATAAACAGCTTCTCCAAAAAGTTGTAACTAACAATACTTAATGGTAAAAGGCTGAATGGAACACTTTCCTCCTATGGAAACATGACAAGGATGCCCACTATTACCACTCTTATTCAGGATAGTGTTAAATATGTATGTATGTGTATATATATATATATATATATATATATTTTTTTTTTTTTTTTTTTTTTTTTGCAGTTTTGGCTGGGGCTGGGTTTGAATCTGCCACCTTCGGCATATGGTGCCAGCGACCTACCTCTTTGAGACACAGGTGCTGCCCTAAATATTCTTGCCAGTGTAAGTGGCATCTATATTAGGAAGGAGCAAATTAAATCATCTTTTTTAATAGGGAATCATACATGAGAGAAAAATAAATAATGCAAATTTGCAATTGGATTAAACTTTCCATTTTGGACTCATGTTCTTCGTTTGTGGAAAATTCTAATCATCTCTCCAAGGTTTTGCTTCTCTACTATTTGTTCTATTCTTTTCTTCTCTAATTCCTATTAAAAACATCTTAGAGTTTCGAAATCTCTTTTAAATGTTTGAAAATAACTCAGATATTTTGTCTCATTGTTTGGATAAGTTGACTCAGTTTATTCAATTTCTCAAGTCTGCTTTCCAATTTATTTTTTATGGAATCTATAGCTTATCATGATAATGGCTTATTTTTTATTTCAGAGACTTAATTTTTCATTGCCAAAGTTTCTATTTTATTATTTTTATTCTACTAGAATGTATTCAGTTTCAGCTCACTGTTTTATTTTATTTTAATTTTTAATTCCATATACAGAGTGGCTAATAGTCCAGTTCTTAGAAACGGGTTGCATGGGTTCCCATCTGAGCTCCACCACTCATTATGTAAAATTGGGCAAATCACTTAAACTTCTCTTGCTTCGTGTCTTCATTTTTAGCGTTGTTATATGAATTATGGAGTTGTGTATATGAAGCTCTTAGAACAATGTCTGGCACATGATCGCTTTTTTTCTTAATGTAATTTCTTTATCTCTTGCAGAAGCTAAAAGACATTTAATTCTTTGAACATTTCACAGATTTTATTTTTAGCATTTTGACATTTTTATTCAGTATGTCAATTTCTTTTTGTTATTACTAAGGCTTTTATTTATTTATATGGTTTGGAATGTTCATTTGAAAACTTAATAGGTGTCAATACACCTTACCTCAAATAAGTTTTCATTTGAAAACTTAATAGGTGTCAATACACCTTTTCCCTTCTTTTTTCTTCCATCCTGTGTTTATCACTACCCTGAAATCATATCCTGTTCCCAGAGCTTCTTTTTCTATAATGCAAATAGCTCAAAAATAATCAAAGTAGAAGGACAATTTGCTATAGCTTTGCTCCTTCCTTCACTCTTAGCTACGTATTTCAAAGTGATAATAAAAAGATTCTGCTAGTCATGATCTCCTTCGCATTACTCCTCTCCCCTCCCTATGTGCAGAGCCAACACTTTTACCTCCTAGAAGACAAATCATGGTGATTGATTCAGCTATCCTCAATGTCATCGTGTATTTCTCTTAGAGGTTCAGAAAGAAATTTAGCATATCACGTTAGATTGCTGTCTGGCTTTTAAGGAGGTGTCTTCCTTCTATCAGAGGAATGTAAGTGAGAAGCATTACAGACAGGTGGACCTCTTCATCTTAGGCCTTCACCCTTACACATCTGAGAAGGGAACTTCCCTAAATAAATCAGACTCTGGACAGAGGCCAAAGGCTGAATAAATATTCAAGGGCTGAAAAACAGGGTAAGGACAAAACCCTTTCAGACCATAAAGCAAACATTTTTAACAAAAAAGGATTTTCTATAAAAGTTGAGCCATGGTAAAAGAACTATTCACTGTATCAATATAGTTATAGCTTTTAATACTGTTTTCTTATACTATTATTTTTCACCTCTCTAAAAAGCCACTTAATGCATTCCTGGATTATAACATTGCACAACATTGCTCAATAATACAAATCACACATTCTGAATTTTTGTCCAGTAAATTCTGCCATGGGAACAATATTTACTACACTTGATCTTAGCCAAAAGGCCGAGAAGTGATGGGACAATATTTACAATATTGAAATTGAGCTATTTTCCCTACTCATTTTGCAAATACATACTGAAATCACAAGCAAAATATAAATCATTAAAAAAGAAATTAGTGCCTGATTTTTATTTTATTTAGATAAATCTAGAACCACTTGTTTTACATTAGTGAAAGACTTTTAAACTCTAATTAAAAAGAACAAAAATTGATTTTATTTTCATAGCCAGTAAAAGCCAAACATAACTCCCATTAAGACACAGGAACAGCTTGAGCAATTCCATTTTTAGATGCTCTTCATTTCTAATTCTCAACAGCTCTGAACATTAGCTTTATAGCATAATTGGCTTTCAGTGCCTCTGGCTGGGCAGACCCTGTTGAAGGAAATCAGATAGTGCTCAATTTTACAGATCATTTGGAAAGTCTCGTGACTTTGCTGATTTCTTCTGGACACAGGCCACAATGGCTCCCTTTCTCTGCAGTCATGGCTTTGCCTAGAGAAAGGCTTTTTTGAGAACCTTGCAAGAAAGAAACCAGCTTCAGAGCTCCATGGCTCCTACAGATACTGAGAGGGGTCTACATAGAATTGGATGTGTTTTCTTGCCAGAAAAATGGCTTGTGTAAACAAGAGGCAGAAGCTCTTATTAGTCCTAGGAAATAATGAGATTTACAATCCTTTTTATTGATTTCTGCACAAAAAGAACACAATATGTTTCTCATTCTCTAAAGATTAAAAATCAACCTACTCTATATTGTTTATTACCAATATACCTCTTAGGTATATGGCACTTTTCTCTGAAAAGATCTTTATACACATACCTTAAGAAAGGCACACAGAGCAAGTAATTTTTTTTTCAAAATCACTTTTTTTGAACCCGAAGACTTTTATGGACCTGACTTTGTTATCCCTTCCAGGGTTATTGGTCAGAAGAAGAAATTTAGAGACACAGGTAGTTTTCTTCATGCGACCCAGCCATCTTCTAGGCTTTCCTCCCATCCCTGTGGCCAGGAGAAAGAGCAAGGATGAGACAATCTTTACATTTCCTTACACCAGAACTAATACACTACTTTCACTCATCTTCCATGCTGAGACGAATCATAGAACCACTTAGATTCAGATTAACTGGCATTTAGAGGCACATGACACATTGGTGTATTGTGAGCAATGATATCCTTTGACATGCAGACTCTTTTAGTTAATCCATTTGTTTTTGTGCCCCCACCCATTATATGACACAAAAGTCCTTAAACACCTTAGAAATAGTTGGTTACCCGAAGTGGCCAGTGAAGCACCCATGTATCTGTGGTCTGAGCCGTGAGCTCACTCAGCTAGTCTGTGTTGCAGCCACCATCAGGGAAGAATATTCTGTTTCTTTCTACTTTCCTGTTATTTTTATAAGAGTAAAATTTACCTTTTTATTATATAGACCTATGAATTTTGATGAATATAGAGGCACACAGTCTTGTAACTATAGGCCACAATCAAGATTAAGAATATTTCCATTCCCCACAACAGTTTCCTTCGCCCCCTGGAAAGCTGGCACTCCAATTCTTTCCTGATTCCTTGGTCTTCAGGCAAAACATGTGCTTGTAGAAAAAAACAATAGCCTAGAATCAGTGAGAATTGCTTCTAATGCTCATGTAGCCCTTTGGTCTATGCTTTCCCTTCCTCTGTGTTCTCCTTTCTCTTAATCTTACATAAATCATCCCAATAATGCATGGATCTAATTTTATTATGAATTTGTTCCCTTATAGACTGGAGGTCTTGTTGAAAAGAGAAACCAGTAGTGTACCAGTGGAAAACAGCGAACAGACAAAAGCAGAATCCAGAAAATGTTTGTGTCATCTCATTTTGAGGAACTAATGCTGAAGAAGACAGATGAAATCCTGCTGAGAAATTAAGAAAAAAAAAAAAGTCTACTCTTTTTTTTTTTTTATTTTGAGCAGCTTAACTCAATCCTTCTCTTTTAATCTCCAACATTTTTCCTAACTTCCTTTCCTCTTTCTTCTATTTTTCTTCCCAAGTAAATAAATACATAATTTTTTAAATAAAATATATTTCCTAGGGTGACAAGATTTTGGTGAAATTTGATGAGACTGTCATTGACAATTAATATATGCAACACAATAACCCATCTTCAGTGCTATTCCACGCGTTTTCCATTTATTTATTCTTCAATCAGATGATCTAGAACTGGATTCAACAAGGTACTTTCCAGTACTCAAAAGTAATTTTAAAAATTTAGTCCAAACTTGAGTCTATTGGTGCTCATCCATGGTGACCCAATAAATAAGTTGTAGGATACTTGTAAAAATTTCCTTTTCTCTGTACTTCAATTCTCTTACAGATCTACATTTGTTTCAAGTATCTCAGCTGCTTAACCTCTCATCCTTCACATCTTCCTTCCTTAGAGGTCATAAAACACTAATTTAGTCTCCTCATATTATTTCGGTCCACCTTTTTGTAACAAGTACATTTTGTTTCTCAGTGTCATCCAGAGGCATGTGAACTACTCAGGTGCAGAATAACCTAGGGGCTTTGAGAAAAAGAGAGAAGAACGCTTATACTGGCTTCTTTTCCTACCTCCTGTCTCCTATTGGTTCAAGTTAAATTTTCAACATTTTTTGGTTGAGTTATATGACCTCTCTAAAAAGCTGTTGGGAGAGTGATATTCTCAAATGTCCCATCTAGTCAGTCATTGCTTCTTGCCAGTGGACACTGCTTTGGTAGTAGGAGTGGCAACCTGGCTTTAGATCATAGGCAATACACAGACCATTACTTGGACCAGTCTATCCAGAAAACTAGGCAAGTGTTCATATCTACAATAGGCATAAACTATGTTTGTTACTACTAGCAATTCAAATCTCATAGAAGCTAAGTGTCCTTTAAGGTGTGAATGACTGAACTGGGACTTGAACTTGAGGTATTTTGACCATATAGATATCTTATTCCACATGAAGTTTCTTTGGAACTCTTTCTAGTTCTCAGGCTATAAATTTAAGTTAGGAGAAAACTATGCAAAAAAATTGAAAAAGTAAATTTGAAGTTCTGTTGAATACACACACACACACACACACCCTATATAGAGCAGTATTTAGGGAGCTCTGCTTTTTCTTGGAAGTACTTCTCAGTTCCAGTAATCAGCAATATATTTTAAGCCAAATAATTAAAATTTAATCTGAAGACTCATGTTCATTTGCTTTGATCCATTTAATACATTTTTGTGCTTTCTTGCTTCCAATGCTAAAAAAAAAAAAAAAAAAAAAAAAAAAAAAGGAGAAAGAATAGAAGACACCATCAACATATGTCTGTTATTTATTAACGGAAAGCCTAGTATATGTAGATAATTGGCAGTATAGAATAAATACAAAGCTTCCCTGTTCTGAGGACTCAGAAGAAACACAGAGTTTTTAACTAATTTACTGTCCTTTAATTTCTCAATTATAATGTTTATATTGCAATAGGATTCAATTTAGGTATGAATCATAATATACCTGAAGACAGCTGTGGAAGCATTCAGAGCTCTCTGCTACCACCAGGGATGGGGCTGAGGGCAGTATAGTAGTTATTACTTTTACCTTAGGGCACTACCAAGGTAGGAATTAACACTTAAAAAGGAGGAAAAACCTGTCATATTTTCCTAAAGACTAGAGATATACTGGGGGAGTGATTTTTTTCTTCATTTACTGAAAAGTTCATGTCGGACTAATAATTCATTGAGGTCTAGAATCTTTTGATGTGAAATAGAACTCCAAATAGCTACCAAGTATAAATGCTCCTTATTTTAACTTTGTTGGAACTATACTTCAGAGCTGCCATTTCATTTCTGAAACTGACTTATGCTTATTCCAATAATGTGTCAACATATGAGAGTGACCTGATCTTTTAATCCCACAGGCTCTTTTCTCTCACCATACAAAAAAATTTCTCTTTACCTGATAATTTTTTCTATACCTATGTCATTTTCTCTATTATCTCATTTCTGACATTGATTTTTTTTCTACTGAGTTTTTAATATCAGTTATTACATTTTCCAGCTCTATAATTTCTATTTGGTTCTTCGTGTCTATTTCTTTGCTGAGATTTTCTGTTCCGTTTTTGCCTTTTTGCTCCTAGAGTATACATAAATGATCATTGAAGCATTTTTATTCCATTATACTAAAATTCCATCATCCATATTCTCTCAGTTTTGATGTCCCTGAGTGCCCAATAGATTGTGTTTCCCATAAGGGAGAAATATATGGAGTCCAGTCTGTTAACACGGAACAGGTACCACAAAGTGCATTTACATCTAGGAAGCAGGAAAATGGTAACTGGAAGAGAGAGAAGCACCAAAAGAGAATTTTAACATATAACCTTCTGAAAGATTGTTTAGGGCTATTTCCAGCATAATCTTGATAGTTTATGTTTGGCTTTGGCTCCAAATCAACAAAAAATTGCCATACACTTGGGTGGCTTATAAACAACAGAAATTTATTGTTCACAGTTCTGAAGGCTGGGAAGTCCAGCATCAAGGTGCCAGCAGATTCAGTGAGTTTCGGTTTTTGGTTCATACATGCTATCTTCTCACCACTGGTAGAAGGGGCTAGCTA
Organism: Loris lydekkerianus; assembly: GCA_963574355.1. Classification (NCBI taxonomy): domain Eukaryota; kingdom Metazoa; phylum Chordata; class Mammalia; order Primates; family Lorisidae; genus Loris; species Loris lydekkerianus. The sequence goes on along the minus strand of CAUYPK010071129.1, from coordinate 18,265 downwards.
GCTCTTTGGGGTCTCTTTTATAATAGTACTAATGCCATTACAATGGTACTGATTGTCTCTCAAAGGTACCTTCTAATACAATTACCTTGTAGATTATATTTCAATATATGGATGTTGGAAGGAGCACAAACATTCATGTCACAGCACTTTTGTTGTCAAAAGTCTTTATGCCAAAATTATGATGAGATTCCGGGACAACAGTGGATGAATGTATTATACATTCAAAATGATGAAATGTGATAGTCACCAAATCTAGTGCTATTTAATGCCAGTTGCCCAAGAAATCTTTTCATCAGATAATCAGTAGTTCTACAAAAATCTTCACTGTTTCTTAACATTGACATTAATCATATCACTGAAATAGCAGAAGTTCACTGTGATTAGTTTCATATTTTTGTAGCATTTTTATTTGAATACAGAGTAATTGGGCACTAATAATGAAATTAGAGGCGTGGTAAGATAGTTTCTTAATTTCTTGTTTCCAGAGAATAATTCAGTAGTTACTTGTGCTTACCTGAGATAAATTCTTGGTTTTCAGAAAGGACAGGCTGGATGATATCCAGCAAAGAATGACTGTGTAGTGCAGCCCTGATCCAGAGAGTCAGTAGTCTAAATAAGTAAGTAGAGAAAAAAATACATATACAAATATATCCAGTAACAAAAAAAAATCAATGAACAAAATGACTGAAGTAGACAAATGTCTACATTTGCTGATTTTTATTACTGCTTTTATATTGTGTGCATATGCATAATTTGAAGGATATTTCATACAAACATTCAATCATATAAGAGTTATTGCTACAAACATCAGGGTGTCTTCTAAATAAAGTATTTTTGATGAATGCTTTCATGCCTCCAATTTGCAATTTTGATGAATTCTTTCATGCCTCCAATTTGTAATCATCATCAGATGAATTCTAATTTAGAACTCTTACCTGTAATTATGATTCAAAAATTAAGTCATTAAATAAAACTTCACTCTTTATACTCACCATTGTGATACCAGAAATTAATAGCAATGAAAATTTAGAACACAATGAAATCCATGTCAGATGGCCATAAAGCACCCCGTTCAAAAGTCAAAACACTTACAATAGCCCTCAACAGTCACATTATTGAGAGATCTACTTAGCAGCTGAGAAGTTTAAATATTTCGTTTAATAAAAAGTAGGTAAGGATAGCATAGGTTTGACTTATATTTGAAAATAAAATGCAGTTAAAGAAATGTCCATGTCCACAAAAGACAAATGTATTTTTTGCTTCATAAAGTGCAAGTTAAAAATATGGGAAAAACCTTAGACAAAACATATGATGAAACTTCATTAACATACAATTATTATGTATGTAATAGTGAAGTATTTACACAGAAAATTATTTCCATTTCTTAAGGAGTTTTTAATTAACTAAAAGAAAAATCAATTTTCCTACCCATCACATTTTTTAAATTCTAATACAATATATAAAGATAAAGTAGGCACAAAAAAGATTGTTCTCTTTTAGAGACCCCCCACATGGTTTATTGGTTCTTGAAATTTAGCCTTCAGTCCTTTAAGATATTTATCTTTGCTGACCACCTAGTACTTTTAATTTTAAAATATTATTTAAAATCTGTGAAGCAATGATTTACTCTTGGATTTGTCTCAATTTTAACCACATATTAATTATAATTTTTCTAAAAACCTCATATGCAAATAATGTCTTTTTTTCCATGCTTGCTTCAATTATCAAGTGATAAGGCACTTTGGAATGTGAGCCGAATGGTCTTTTATTTCATTATTTTCTTCATGCCAAAAATAATTTGACTGTTTTCTTTCAAAGAAGCATGATTAAATTTATGTAATTAGTGTGTAATTTGCATTTCCTGAATGGAAGGAAGGTGACTTCACAATTGTTTGTATAATTTCTGCCATTTTTTTATCTATGGTCTACAAAATAGAAAAGAATAATGCTTTGATAATCAAGCTTTACTTAAATTTCAAAAATTTAAAGGCTGTAGAATTAAATTATTGAAAGGTCATGACCTTATCATAAGACAGAAATAATAGCTATTCTAAATGTGTGTAGTAAAGAATGCATCCTTGTGAATTTCCTCCAAAGAATTCTGTCAATTCTTTTTGTGGAAATGATCAGGATTTTAATGGGGTGGAATTGCATCTTTAACAGAGAACATCTCAAATATTTTCAGATTTCCAAATCAAAAAAAAAAAAGTTCAGTGCCACCTTCTCTGGACAAGACCCCTGCTAGAGTCAGTTTAGCAAAAACCCTCACACCCTCAATATCTGACCTGATAAGATCTCTCATCCTCCGGCATACCCCAGGTGATGTCTGATCATCTTGGCTTCCCTTCAGCAAGAATCTTGTTAGGTCGTTTTAGCCAGAATCTCCCTTTTTCCTAATGCTTCTTCATAGTAATGTTCTATCCAGTGACCTTCATTCTGTCTCCTGGCTATAAATTGCTACTTTACCATGCTGTGTTTGAAGTTGAGCCCGATTTTTCTTTCCCACTGCAAAATCCCATTGCACTGGTTCCTATAACTACTGTCATGGATTTGCATAAAACTTTTCTTACTGTGCTTTAACAAGTGTCTTTGAATACTCTTCCCTCTAACAATAGCCTACATTAATAGTTTTATATAGTGAAAATTTCAAGAATTTGAGTTAGTTTCTAAGATGTGTAGACTTTTAAAATTAATATGAGGAAGTCTCCTGATATCCAAAAAATTGAACAACCAAATGTAATTCAGAATTTAAGGCTTCATATTCTCATACTGTTTGTGAAACAAAGCTCCTTCAGTCATCAAGAAAAAAATAAGCACTCTCTTAATAATTTGCCAGTAAATGTTGTATATCTTTCTGAAAAGTAATTTAATTATGATTAAAAAAGTATAATTCAAAAATTAAATACATAAAAAATTAATCAAGTTAAGAACTAAGCATGGGGAAAAAAGAGTTTGTAGATTATACAATCTTAAAATCAAAAGCTTAAGTCTGTTATTTGAATGTAGTTGTCCCAGAAGCATTAGTAGAAGATAAAACTCTTAAAACTTGGGGCAGTGCCTATGGCTCAAAGGAGTAGGGCACTGGCCCCATATACCAGAGGTGGTAGGTTCAAACCCAGCTCCAGTCAAAAACTACAAAAAAAAAAAAAATCTTAAAACTTATTCATTAAGTACATCTTAAGTGATGTCTCCTAACTACTCAGCCCTGTGAATTTATGTCCTTCTAATCTGTTAATTCAACGTTTCTCTTATTTGTAAGCTGAAGCTATTAAGAGACTTTATTCAGAAGCACTGAGCATTTTATTCAACTATTGCTGAAACATAACAACTGAGCATTAATTGCTGAGTTATTAAGAATGAGGCAATTTCTGGAAATGGCTACAGCAATGTGCAGAGATTATTGAGAATATGCTAATATCTGCCGACAATATATACAGTACTATATTATCATCATTTAGAGATGAGAACATTCCATGTGCTAATCAAGATCCATTCAGCCACCTTGCCCCATGCCTCTCTACTATTTTTTCTTTAACGATTTTTCTTTGGTAACATTCCTGATACTGATTTGGAGTTCAACTTGACCTTACCAATATGACCAGTTATCTCTTTTTTTTTATCCTTCATTTCATTGCCAGCTTTTACAGACTATTAGCTGATTAACTTCAGAGCTTTCTCTTCCAAACTTATTATTCCATTATTCTTCCACCTGAGGAGAAGATGAAGATGGGTGACCTATTATAACCCTGTCTCTACACCTGAAGAGAAGCTGGTGAAACATTCTCTACTTTCTGCGTGGGCTGTAACTGTGCCATCTGCAGAAGGGATCAAAACATCTTTGGATCATCACACAGTCAGTCATCTCATTTCTCACCCTTTCATTTGTATTTCCCATCGAAATGTATGCATTTTCCCCATTTGTGTAAGACACCTGAATGTTTAATGTCTTTAATACAAACTGAATAAAACTAATCAGATTTCAAATGGAAATTAGGATGCAAAATTGTTTATGAATTTCACCATTTGCAAGAGTATATTACTCAAACCTGATCTGTAGAGAGTGCTAATTTATTTAACCATAGGTTCATGACACACTGCTATGGAAATAGTTGCTTAGAAACAAGAATGCTACGATGGGGCATTTTGAGGCCCAGAGATTTAAATTGCTGATCTGTCAAAATGATTTCCAATAGCAACTACAGCAACATTAGGAGATCATTGAGAATACACTAATATCTAGATTATTCTCAACACACTACATTACCATTATGCCTAGATAAGGGCATTCTATGTGCTAATCAAGAGCCGTTTGTCCAGTTGAACCCATGACTGTCTACCCATTTTCCTCTAGTATGTTGCTTTTTGATAATTTTTCACATAACATTTGCTTAAGATACAGAAGAACACATGCTGTAGAACAAAGACAACAGCTGCCTAAGTGTTCATGCCTAAGCCAGTGAAGATGTTTTACAGGAGTCATCTTTGTGTGGGTCAAGAACTACCTATGTTCCAAAAAACTACTCCAGGTGTTCTTAGGAACCTATGTTTCATTATATTAATACTAACCCTAAGAAACCAGTTATAATTTTTATTTCTGGCTTAAGTACATAATTTACATATAAACTCAGTAATTAGAGGAACCATCTTTGAATTAATACATATAAAAACAGGATGCATCAGCAAGCAGTGGTTAGTCAATTTCACTGGTAAAAGTACCTCTCAGGCAGCACCGATGGTCACTGTTTTGTTCACAACTGCTTTGTAAGGAATTACAGCACTCCAGCATGGGTTAATATTAATATTTGCTCAGGAAAAGTTACTTGTGTGCATTTTCCATCGTTTCCTCTGCTGAATGGGGATTTCACCTACTTAACCTGTTCCTTCACCACCAGCACATTAGGGACGTATAATTTAACTTTTAGTTAGGACATATAATTAGGTCTTTCTCTGACATTAAGCTCAGTGATGGCAGGGATCTTTGTCTTTTTGTGTGTGTATCTCTAATATATTCTAAGAATCAAAAGAGTGTTAGACACACAGTGGAGTTTGCTCAATGAACATTTGTTAAATGAATGAACAAATGTTGAAAAAGGCTGTATTTCACCAAGAGAGTCATCGAGGTTGATGCAGAAGTTGGAGGAACATTTGTGGTGGCCGCCCTAATGAAAGAGATGCGTGTGTACGGAAGAAGCATGTATTCTGAGTTGCCTTCCCGTCTTCAATCCCCACTTTTTCTTTGCTGAGAGAATGCTCATTTTGCTTAGAGTGGCAAAGAGTCTACCTAAACACGTCTGTCGCAGCTTCCCTTGGAGCTGAGAGTCAGATAAAAAGGGGAAGAAGTGGCTGCTTTTTTTCACCTTTAAATGGTACAAGAAAAATCACACATTTCAGCCCTGTACTGTCTTGCATGATTCGACATTGGCAGCTAAAACCATATTTCATAAAAGAATAACAAGTATTCATTTCATCAGTGAAGTTCAGGGTTTGTTTTCACTTGTGTGCAGATGTATTGCTAAAATATTTCATCAGTATACTCTATTTTCCACTCCTTCACTTTTAATTTTCCTTTGATATGCTCTAATTTGGACCTTAACCCTAGGAATGTTTAACATTGCCCTTGTTTCTCTTACTCAGTCTTACTCTAACATAAAACAATTTGATCCCTACTTTTTTCTTACACTTTTCTCCCTATGTGTTTTATTCACACCACTAACTGGGCTTCCTACTAATCTGCATCCTCCTATTAATCTTCTTCATGAGGCTCATTGATATCGATTCTCTAGGATTCCATCCTTATTTTCTCCATTTCTTAGTTTACAAGATGGGCTACAAATTTCAACTACATGCTAATAACATTTATGTTTAATTAAAATGTAGTTAAGTATAACAGGTAACAAGCATTCAGAAAAATAACAAAATCCCTAAGTTAATGAGGTGTCAGAAAGTGGAAACTAGGCAGCCACCACTCAGATCAAAAAATAGAGCATTATGTAGGTCACTTAAAGATTTTTATTGTCTTTCTATTAAAATTGCTTTCTAAATTTCTATTTAATTTTGGTTCTTGATTATGAGTCATTTAGAAGTTGGTTAAGTTCCAAGTATTTATGGGTTCACTAGGTATCTTATTGCTGTTGTCTTTTATTTAAGTCAGTGAAGTGAGTGAATACTCTCTGTGTTATTTCAGTTCTTTAAGCTCCTCTAGACTCATGTTATGGCACAGCAAATGATCCTTCTTGGTGAATTGACCATGTGCACTTGAAAAGAGTATTGGATATAGTGTCCTGTAGATGCCAGTTTAATTAAGATGGTTAATAATATTGTTCACATGTTAAAATGCATTTACCGATTTTGATCTAATTGCTGAGACAGAGTTTTTAAACTTTCATATTGTAATTAAGGATATGTTAATTGGTTACTTTAATCTTTGTATTTAAGACTCTTTTTTAGGCACATACTTATTTAAAACATGCCCTCCTGATGAAATGTCCCTTGTATCATGAAGAATGTCCCTCAGTATCCCTAGTAATACATTCTCTTTTAACAACTATTTTGTATGACAGTCATGTGCTCCTTCAGTTTCCTTATGCTTCCTGTTTTTGCTGTGTCTGTTTCATTTACTTTCAACCTATCTATATCTATATATTTTAAGCACTTCCTTTGCAAAGTTGAGTCTAACTTTTTTATCCACACTAAAAATTTCTATTATTTAAAGGATACTATGGATTTATGCTTCATAATTCATAATATTTCTTGTAAAACTTAGAAACCTTGCATCTACATCAATTCCTTACATTCTTCCACTCTTTGCTGTTGTTTTTATGTTAAAAATAGTCACACAAATTGCATCTATATACATGGAAATCCACACTGGTAATGTCATAATTTGTTTAAAAATAATCACACATTTGAATATTTTATATATAGAGAGAGATTCTCACTATGTCACCCTCAGTAGAGTGCTGTGATGCACAGCTCACAACAACCTCAAATCCTTGGGCTTAAGCGATTCTCTTATCTCCGCCTCCCAAGTAGCTGGGACTACAGGCGCTCACCACAATGCCTGGCTATTTTTTGTTGCAGATATCATTGTTGTTTAGTTGGCCTAGGCCAAGTTTGAACCCGCCAGTCTCGGTGTATGTGGCTGGCGCCGTAACACTGAGGTACAGGTGCCAAACCTAAAAACATATTTTATATTTAAATTTTCTAGGTATTTATAATTTCTGATGTATATTCCTCATTTTCAAGATCAAGGTAATTCCTATGATGTAATTCTCTGCAGACTGATAAACTTCTTTCAGATATTCTTATGCAATAATACTACCAAAAAGGTATTCTCACAGTAGTCCTTTATCAGAAAATATGTTTTTTGCCTTTATTTCTGAATAATAATTTCATTGTATTGTGAATTCGGGGTTTGCTTTTCTTTTTTTTTTTTTGTTTTTTAGACTTCAAAAGAAGTCTAGCTTCATTGGTTTCTGATATGAAATCTGCTATCATTCAAATTATTGTTCTTCATATGAGGAATGAACACAAAATAAAAACATTTTTAGATAAAGTAGATACAGCAGAACCTCTGTAGTGGACCACCTCCTTAAGTTGACTTAATTTTCACAAATCGGATATGCACTACATGTACATATCAGTACAGTAGGCCTAATTCCTTATAGTGACCACCTCTCTGTATGCTAACTAGTTTGCTATAGTCTCTTGAGTGGTCAAATTACAGAGGTTCTACTGTATATTGGAAAATTGTGTTCAGCAATATATCAACATATGTCATAATTCTGTTGATCAAAATTAAATTTTATTAGGGAACAAAATACCTATGGCTCATGTATCCAAGAAAGAATGTATTATGGGCTATTCAATGGCATTCAGAGTTATTGGGGGAAAACGAAGTAAGAAACTTCAGATTTAATAACTGGGTATGATTTAGCTTCTACCATAGAACTGGGCCACAATGAAGCTTACTGCATCTTCTGTTATAAAAATGCTTCCATATCAAGAAGCCATTAAAGAAGAAGCAAAACTTTACAGTGATATAGCAAAAGATGCAGGTAAATTAATTTTTACACAATGGCTTTCACTTTTATTTTTGCTCCTTGTCTCCTGCAACTGCATTTAATTAGGTGGTTGTCAGTCATATAAAGAACTCCAGCTAGCAGGGAGATTAGTAAATATAGCTTTATATTTTCTAGCCTCTACACTGAAATAAAACTGATGCAATACAATAATGCACAGCCCTTTGTTGCATGACCGGAGATGTGAACGAACAGCAGCTTTACCGTGGGTGTAATTACTCGCTCCTGTAATTATTAAGTCAAGAAACAGACTACACCAAGATAAGATGGCATGTAGTGAAATTCTTTATTCAGGGTTTTGATTTTGTACTTTTTTAGTCACATACACACTTAATCTATCATATGTTAGTTCTATCATTATCTTATTTTACCTATTTGAAATTAACTTGAAAGGAAATATTTTGTTATCATATCAATATAGTCACTTTTGTAGTAAACCTCTTCTTCTAAACACTGAATAATCTCTGGGCAGGTATCTAAATAAAGATCACAAAGAAGAAAGTAGCCACAGGGAAACAGAGTTAATGGAAGAATATCTTCAAGCATTCACTCAGTTTACTCAGTATGAAGTAACGACTGTGTCTTTCCCTCAGGGCAGACTACCTATAGACCTCTGACAATATGTTAACATACGTCAACCCTCTGGCCCATATCTCTGAGGAAGGGTGGCATGCCCTTTGATCTCAGGCTTTACGGGGTGCACAGCTTCAGAGAATGGACTTGTGGAATTTTTGACTCCAGGCAAGCCAACAACTCTGTGTGTGTCCCAGAGGGGCCCAGGTCCCTTAAGCCTCTGGAAGAAAAGAAGTCATTTTAAACTCATACTGGGTTCACTTTGTGTGCTTGAAGTAGGATATGTTTATTTCTAAATATTATCCCACACCCTTAACCACTCTATTTTTTTAACTGTTTACATACATATACAAATCTTCTCCCATACTGAAAGTTACCAGGCAGTAATAACCACTAAAGTATGTTGCCAGTAGACATGCAATCTTACTTACAAATGCAAATTTCTTAGTGTCTTTCAAGGAGGAAGAAGCAAAGGCATTACTCTTATTTTTTCTTGACTAAGTAAATCAAGAGAGATATCCAATAATGTATCTTTTCATTTTCAGATGGTGGTCATCCCTCTTTTAAATCAGTCATAATTAAACATCACTAATGTGAAATGTAGGCTTCATGTTATTAAGATAACCAGTACCAACACCAGCAGTTAGTTACATAAAATAGTTGGTGATAAAGACATAAAATAATTAATAAATTAAATAAAATTAATATATATGCATAAATATGATAAAGGAAAATAATAAGTATAATAATTATAGCTGAATTGTGCTGTACATATTGACCTGTCTTCATTCTTTTTTTTTTTAATTTATTTATTTTTATTGTTAAATCATAGCTGTGTACATTAGTGCAATCAAGGAGTACAATGTGCAGGTTTCCTATACGATCTGAAATATTCTCATCAAATTGTTCAATGTAGCCTTCATGGCATTTTCTTAGTTACTGCATGTAGGCGTTTGTATTCTGTATTTAGTAAGTTTCACCTGTACCCATTCTAAGATGCACCATAGATGTGACCCCACCTATTACCTTCCCTCCACCAAAACCTCCCCCCTCCCTTCCCCTTCCTTGGCCCTTTCCTGTGGTCTTGTGCTATAGTTGGGTTATAGCCTTCATGTGAAAGCTATAATTTAGCTTCATAGTAGAGCTGAGTACATTGGAGACCTGTCTTCATTCTTTAGCTTTTATCAGTGGCCAAGATGCCTAAGAAGATATCTTGAATGTTATATGAATCTCTCTCTGACCTCATTTTGTGACAGCCATATTTCTCTTTGAATTTTAGGATCAAAAAACCAATCTAATATGAGAACCCCCTCCTCTTTTTTGTTTGTCTTTTAGTTCCAGGATGTGAAAAAGTAAAAATAACCAGATATTCTTTTTTTTTTAGAGACAGAGCCTCACTTTGTCACCCTCAGTAGAGGGCTGTGGTGTCATAGCTCACAGCAATCTCCAACTCCCTGGGCTTAGGTGATTCTCTTGCCTCAGTCTCTCAAGTAGCTGGGTCTATAGGCACCCACCACAATGCCCCGCTACTTTTTTGGTTGCAGTTTGGCTAAGGGCCGGGTTCAAACCCACCACCCTCAGTATATGCAGCTGGCGCCCTACTCACTGAGCCACAGGCACCACCCAATAACCAGATATTCTTAATTGCCAATACAACAGAAACTATTCTCCTGTGCAAACATTGTTCCTTGGTCACTAAAACCTCCAATAAGTAGATCTCAATGTCTTGAGTTTAGAAACAAAAATATGCCAGTCCTACTTTTAACTTATTTCTAGACTTACCCATGGCTGCAATATCACAAAGTTAGAGCATGGAAAATTCAGAAGAGAAACAAGTACAATGCCCTTTCCCACAGCTCTAGGTAATCAAGAATGCCAAAGGCAAGGGATGAGCTTTTAACGACTTAACCAAAAATCACACAATTACTTAAGAAGATGCATGCTTCAGTTTTTTTAATTTTGTTCTAGTTTGACTTATATACTAGGATGTGATCTATTTGGCAGTATGATCCATGGGCCGATTAAAAAATCGTATACTCATTGGAATTGGGGTGGTATGTTCTGTGTATGTCTATTAAGCCCAGTTGTTCCAGGGTCTCATTTAAGTCCCTTGTTTCTTAGTTTATTTCTATTTAGAGGATCTGTGCAGTTCTGTCGGAGGAATGTTAAACCCCAAGCTATTATGGTGTCATAGGCTATCATATTGTTTAGACCAATTAAGGTCCATTTCATAAATCTGGGTTCACTTAAGTCAGGCGCATAAATATTTAGAATTTAAATGTCCTCTTGTTATATTCCCTTGACCAGAATGAACTGACCATCTTTGTCTTTATTAACTTTAGTTATTTAAAACCCACTTGTACCTGAAAATCTGATTGCAACTCCTCCTTTCTTCTGATTTTCATTTGCTTGAAATATTGTTCTCCATTCCTTATCCCTGAGTCTTAACTTGTCCTTGAAGGCTAGGTGTGTTTCCTGGAGACAGCATATGGATGGCTTGTGCTTTTTTAATCCGATCTACCAGCCTTGTGCCTCTTCAATGGTGAATTCAATCCATTGACATTTATTAAGAGAATTGATGAGTGTGGTGGAGTTCTATTCTTATTTTGTGAAATTTCATTGCTTAGTTTTATTACCTTTTGTGTCATTGTGGAAACTAGGTTATGTCCTTTAGTTTCTAGATGTTTACTTTGCTGGTAGTCCACGGTGATGGTCAGTGTGAAGCCAGGTTTAGGTATTTCCTGTAGAGCTGGTCTTGTGGCAGATTTCTTCAATGTTTGCATATCAGTAAAATATTTGATTCCTCCATCAAATTCGAAACTTAGTTTAGCAGGATATAGAATTCTGGGCTGAAAATTGTATTTTTTGTGGGGGGTAGTTGTGTACTTTCTTTTTTTTTTTTTTTTTAAGAATAAGGTAGCTGACCACTCTCTTCTGGCTTGGAACATTTCAGTTGAAAAGTCTGCTGTCTCCCTGATGTATATGCACCTGTAAATCAATTGGTGCTTATTCCTAGCTGCTTCCATAATTTTCTCTTTCATATTGACTTTGGCCAGGTTCATTACATTGTGTCTTGGAGATGCTCTGTTTGTGATGAGGGTTCAATATCCCTCTGAAAGGAGTGTGTCAAAATCTTCAGTGATGCTTTGGAAATTTTCATTTATCATATCCTTCAGTAGGACTTCCATTCCCTTGGGATGTTCTTCTTCCCCTTCAGGGATTCCTATAATTCATGTTTCAATGCTTTGTAAAGTCCCATGATTCTCTATGTGAATGCTCAGCTTTTTTTTCTCTTCTGCCTCTTAAACTGCCTGGATTAAATCAGGAGCTATAATCCTCTAGCTATAACATTCTCTCTCCTTCATGATCTTGTCATTGACTCTTTCTACTGCATATTTAAGTTCCTGAATGACTCCTTCATTTTCTTAAATTTCAATATATCCCAATTTCTTCATGTCCTTCAGTCATTATTTGGGTTAGTTTTTTTTAATTTCATTTTGATTATTCTCTACTTTCCTTCGATTCTCTTCATTGTTTTTGCCATCCATATTTTAAATTCTCTTTTGGTCAATGAAACAAATTCTTTGTAGGTGGAACCCTCTATGGTAGCTACCTCATGATCCCTTGGAGGGTTGGTCTTTTCATATTGCTCAAATTTTTCTGTTGGTTCTTCCTCATGATTGTTTTCTTCTTTTTCACTTCCTTCCCCTACTTTTTCCTTTCACTTCCTCCTTCTCTTTAAATAGCCTAGTTTCTGAGCTTAGGTGTTAAAGTGTCCTTTTGTTATAGGGCCAAAAGGAAGAGAAGAGTAAAAAGAAAGAAGAGAGAAAAGAAAGAAAAAGAGAAAAAAGAAGCAGGGGCAAAGGAAAATTTTTAATAAAAAGGAGAGAAGAAAAACAGAAAGAGAGAAACAGGAGTAATAGTGCTGTTCACCAAAGTGTTTTGACCCACAGTTGCAATTCCTGAGGGGCCAGGCTGCCTGGTTTACTTGAGGTCAGGAGCTCCTTACCAACCTGAGCAAAAACAAGATCCCACCTCCACCAAATATAGAAAAAAATCAGCAGTATGTCACAATGAGGACCTACCAATGCCATCTTTTTAAGGGCCAAAGCTGGAAGGGCACCCTAGACCAGGGGTTCAAGGTCTACTATGCCAGACCACTGCCATGGCACCCCACTCCAGGCCTTAGAGTTAGACTCTGTCCCATAAATGAAATTTAAATTGAAATAGAATAAAACACATCAGAAAAAAAGAAATAATAATAATAGTAAAAGTATATAAAGAAAATTTAAAATAAAATTATATAAGATGGAAAAAGGATATTTTAGTTGTTTGGGAAATTTTATGTGGGAAAACTAAGAGAAGTAAAAAATTTCTGCAAAAAGAGAGAAAATGAGAGAGATGGACAGAAAAGGAAGATTAAAAGTGGTACAAAAACTATAGCAATAATGGATCCTTTACTATTGAAGAAGGTAAAAATGGAAAAACAAGTATAACAAAACAAAATAAAATACCAAAAACAAAACAAAAACCTAATGAAAAATTTTGAAAATAGAAATAGTAAAAGGAGCAGGAAAACTGTAGCAAAATGGAGCCCTTACCATTGACAAAAGTAAAAATGATAAAATAAAAGCACAAACCAAAAATAAAACGCTAGGGAAAAAATTTTTTAAAAGAAAAAAATATACATATATTGCGATATATTGCCTAGACAACAGCTGATATTCTGGGGTTAGGAGATGCTAATCATGAAACTGATTCTGCTGTATAAAATGGGGGCCAGCAGCCACTGTCTAGTTGCCGAGGAGACCTAGTCCCATCTTCTTTATTTATTTGCCCTCAATTCCTGCAGGGTTGGGAGCCTGAAGCTCTTATCAGCCTACTTAAGAGACACACCTCAACCTTTCCAAACAGTGTTCGTTAGCCACAAAGTGGCTTTCCTGGGGGAGCAGGATCCACCCAAGTTCTCCCAGGTTGGCTGCCCAGCACAGCAAGCATGCCAGAACTGCCCTCACAGTAGGACCCTATGGGCCGTTCCTTCTGTACAACCCTTCCACAATGGCAGCACCCCGCTAGTAGCCAAAGGGTAAGAGCTCCATTCTGCCTGCTGGCTCAATACAGGTCACTGGGGGTTGTTCAAGATCACTCACTCACTTAAGCTCTCTGAAGTAGGCTCCAACAAGTACACAAGTCCAACAACAACAACAACAACAACAAAACTGTAGGACAGCTCTGTCTATACCCTGCTGCTGGGGGACCAGCTAGCCTCTGCCATTGCCAAGGCCTCTGACTCACCTTCTGTCCCAGTGTTTTACTACTCTTGACCTCCTTATTGGATCCTAGAGTCCCAAGAAGATGCATTCTAAACTCCCTTTTTTGTGCTTTCAAACTTTTTATTCCACATAAAATGATATTATTAATAATTCTATTAATACATACAATAAATCACTTTGATTTCAGTAAGATTATGAATAAAAACTTGCAATGAAAGAAGAAAAAGAATGCACTGAAGACCATGATTTGAAATAGAGTAATTATTTGAAGAACCAGAATAACTAATGAGAGCCAAATTAGAGCCCTTTAACAATGTCGCATGTTAATGGAAGTGAAAAATTATTTCTGACACTTAAAAATTTTTTCTTTAATAAAAGTTACTTTTTCATATTAGAAATTCAATTTGTTATTACTTATGTTATTTTTTCTTGACTAAATAAATCGAGAAAGACACCCCAAAAAGGCACATCCAATCAGAACTAGAAATCTACTGTATGTTCAATAATCCATCTCTGGCATGAGATTCTAGTTTTATTTCCACAGATATCTAGTTATTAGATACCTTTCAGAAGTTTTAATTAGTGATAAGTTTTATAGAATTTACTTATATTTATAATGGTAATTGGTTATTACCACAATCATTAAAAATAATGTTAGAGTCAGAAAATACCTTTGTAACTCACAAATAAGCTAATAATTCTAAATTAAAAGTTTAGGATGACATATTTAAAATTAATAATTATACTTTTATATAATTAATATATCAAAAAATAAATTATAATGGAATTTGGAATTTTTAAACTAAGTGGCAATGAAAATATCCCATCAACATATTTTTAAAATGCAACTAAATAGTTATTTAGAAGTTTTATTTTATTAAATTTTTTAATGTATATGTTAGAAAAGAAGAAATGTTGAAAAAATAATGATCCAAGCTGCCATCTCAAACTCTAAAAAAAGAACAACAAATTAAACCCAAAGGATATAGAAGGGGAAAACATTTTTTAAAGTGAGAAAATACTGAAAATTATAAATCACATTTGCATTACAAAAAGACCAGATACACAATACAGAAAATAAACTAAGTCAAAATTTGCTTCTTTGAAAAACAATGAAATTAATAAGTGCTAATAAGATAACAAAAAATATTAGAGAAAATACAAATTACCAAAACCAGAAATAAACTGCATATGGTAGTGGTCATCATTACAGACCCAATAGACATGAAAAAGTCTATAAGAAGATATTAAGGAAATGTTAGATGTATCAATTAATTTGATTAAGATTAAAAATTACCTTGAAAATAACATGTTAAAACTGACAAAGACACCAAAAATATTGAAAATTTTTAAATTTAAAGAAATTAAATCTATAATTATAAGACATGTCCACAAAAAACTTCTGGCTTAGATGGTTTCATATTCACAGGTGAATTATTTCAAATATTTATGGAAAAAATAATGTCACATATTCTTATACAAATTATCTCAGACAACAGAGAAAACGTAATTACTTCCCAACCTTTTTTATGAGCTCAACATAATGTTAATATTTCAAAACTTAAATAACCTCTGACGGACTTGGGAGGTAAAGAGTGACGAGTTAATGGATATATACAATGGGTGCCAAAAATGTATGCACATTGTAAGAAAGGAAAAAATGACATCAGAATATTCATATTCAATATATACCAATAACAAAAGATGAATGCAAGTCATATTTGACTCCTGCAATTACAAGAGGTATTCAAAATACATAAATAATATATTTACAAAAAAAATACATTACACATAGAATAGCATCTCTTATAATGTGTATACATTTTTTGGCATCCTGATATAACTAAGAAGATGGGTTTAAATAGTCTATATTTTACCATGATTAAAGATCAATTGCTAGAAAAAAATCAATGCATATCTAGACTTTGAAACTAACTGTTGGCCTAGTGATTTCCCTGATGGATAGGGAAGATTCCAGGATTATGGAAATGATATAAGAGTTCAATGACATAGTGCAAGTGTAGGACAGTAATCAGGAGGCCAAACCTTTCCCTCTGAATTGATAAGATTCATCTACTTTGAATGTCCAGTTCATAATTATAGCTTTAGATACAAAGTGAGAATAAACCTGAAACTTCATAAATGTCCTATAAATGTGTCCTAATTTAAAAATCTAACTAATCTTATTAATTCTATAGTTTTATTTTGCTGATTACAATTATTACATCATAGAATCTATCATTTTAAACTCTTTAGTAAAGCCTCAATTTTTATAACCCATCATAATCTACTTATTTTTTGTCATCCCATTTCCAACTAATTTCACATTTTAAGACATTTCTCATAGCCTACTTAACTTTCTAGTTATTATAAAACATGTATGTAGTAAAATAAAATATTATCCCAGGAATATATTTTAGTGGTTAAGTAATTATAATTTGATTAGAGAGTTGATAGGCTCTACCAACTTGTAGAGAATCTTAGTGAAAGATGTGCTTATAGACAGCAATTTATTTGTGTAGAAACAATGCTTACAGTAAATAATTTTGTTCATGACATTAGGGAAGAAGAAATCAAAGCACTGGACCATGATCTATTTATTTCTCTTTTGACTGCTGGGGGATCTCCTGAGGATAATAGGAAGACAGATGACCCAGTCTACTTTCTTTTAAATATGTCATAAAAGCTAGCTGATTTTATGAGGCATAAAATAGATATATTTCAAAAACTAAATGACCTCCACTTTACAAGATAATAAAACCTGCAACTTCCATGAGACATCACTTACTCATGACTGGTCACATGAGTGTGCGTGTCTGATAAAATGAGATCTGGAAAGCTGCTAGAGATAAAGAATAATCCTATCAATATTGCTACTTACTCTCTTGTAGTATTAGAAATATAAGTCCAGTGTCAGTAAAACTTCCTAAAACTTGTTAGTATATAAAATGATTAAGTGTTCACATAGATCTTTGGATAAGAATTATCCAAAATAATTGACCAGCAGAATGCTGACATCTAGAGGCCTTACTTTACATTGACTAAAAGATCATGTAGCGTATTCACTCTAATTAAAGTTATATCTACAAGAGATACAGGTAGACTTAGTTGTATCTAAATTCAGGTTCCCTGATAGGTAAAGGTGCAAAAAGATAGGAACTCCAGGCTACAACTAACCTAAAGATATTAATATTTTTCATTGGCAAAGGTACATTCTACAGCTACAAAATTTTACAGTTTTGAGGAGTCAGCATTCTTCATAATGACAATAAATCATGAAAAAGGCAGAGACAAGCTTTGATTCAAAATGACCAAAAGAAAATATAATATTGACTGAAAAGCCATGTGAGACACTAGTAACTGATGAATTTCTCCAAAAGGGCAAATTTAGAATGTCACCAATATCTAATTTTTAAAAAAACAAAGTCATGTCAGACTACATAATTAATACTGAAGGACACTGAAGTATAAAATGTTCAAGGCATAAATATCTTGGAAACCAAGAAAACATTGAACAATTAATCTTCCACCTATACAGATACTTTACAAAGTTTGTCCCTGAGTAACTAGAACCTGTGACAAGAGGAAATCGTCAGCCCACAGCACTGACAGAGGAAAATAGCATAGATTTAATCTGTTGCATAAGTATGCCCAGGAACAATGAAATATTTATTAAAAGAACCACAATTCTGTGGAGAGCTAACTTGTGAAAACAAGAATAGCCTTAGAAAAACACATACATACCTTTATAGCTTTAAAGAAACTATGCATTTTATAAAATAACGAAAGTGGACATACATAATCTAATTTACCAAAAAATTTGCAAATTGGTTAAGGTGATCACTTTTGTATTTGTAAAGTGTCAGGATACAGTCAGTTTGAGAAGCATATTTTGGTATATTTTTATTATTTTCTTCATTTTAAGATATAACATCAAAATTCCACTCAAGGCTATAATAAAGTAGCTTATGGTAAACCTTCCTTAGAAGACATCTAGAAAAAAGAGAGAAAAAAGTAAACAATAGAAAAATATAACTATCTGCTTGAAGGCAAGAGAGAGTTGCTAAGATAACCAGAACTTGAAATGGCAAAAGTATGCAGATGAGTGAACTACACAGAGAGGTGGCCATGTTCTGAATAGGCTACATTCCTTTGGGTATCTGCTTATCTGGGTTGAGGTCAAGAGCCTGAGGATATGGCAAACAACTAAGTAAATCTGCTATTAAGCACTAAAAAAAAAAAAAAAAAAAAAAAAAAAAAAAAAGCAGAAATTATGGAGATTTATTGGGTCTTAAATTATAAAAACAATATACTTTAAAAATTATAATTATGGTAAGT